>JASAND010028260.1:0-74978 GCA_030248195.1 Trissonchulus latispiculum | reverse complement strand
GGTAGATCAACAACATGTGCAAAATACCAAAACTAGTTGAAAAATGAGATGGAGTTATCAAACAAGCTTGTGACCTGTCGATTGAGGAAGTGCTTAGCAGACAACCAAGAGGAACCTAGACAATATGGGCTACGATTCTGCTACTTAAGTGGAAAATGAAACTAGTGGAGCAATTAGGAGCATATAGTGCGTGTATGGAATAACGATTAGCATATTCGACATCCCCAAATGTCATATTTGTCCTGAGAACACTTTGTCAGGAATTCAAATTGAGTGGACAGCACGAAATATCCATAATTGCTCAGGCATAAACTTCAGACTCTTGAAAAATATGAAGTGGCATTTTGAGATCTATTTGGTTTTTTGTGTTCAGTTCAGCCTATAAATTTCCGGAGTTCAAGCGTGTCCGATATATACAAATGCTTGCATTAGCATCCCTGAATAATACCTTATTTTGTGGGAGCACAATACATGGCTCGTATCGCATTCTAAGATGCTATTTGGACAAATGTTTACGACTTTGAGTGTGCGAGAAGGGAGAGCTCGTTAAAAAGTGAGGAAAAGATGTAATCAGAATTGAAGGCGGGAGGAAGAAAAGTTGGAAAAGTTTGAATTCCTATGGAATTTCTGCTAGGCAATTAGGAGGATTTGTGTCAGAATGAGGGAGGAGGGGGATGAGGTAAAAATCGACCCGACAACAAGAAAAGGCCAAATGGAGCGAGTCTGCCTGCACTCTATACCCAGTGGCCTAGCTTGAGCTAGACTCTATAGGAAAGTAATTATAATTCCCAGCTTAGAAAATAAGCTGTGCCGAGCGAGAAGTACTCAATAAACTTACTGCTTTCAGTCCAATTCTAAACAAGCTCAGTACATACGTATCTAAACAAGCTCACAGCATTAAGGGAAGGAGAGACATGTAGCACTAGTTCAGTCAACCTCACACAGACGAATAAATTCAAACAAAGAGAATAAAGTCTTGGGAATATCCTTACTAGGCACCAGGTTCCCTTGGTCTCAAAGCCTCGAGACGCCTTCAGTGCAAAATAAATTAACATCAGTTCCAATTATTGTTGTCCGGGCAAACGAAAAAAAGTTGAAAACGAATAATGTATTTGTTTTTCTGAACCAAGAAAATGCTTGTTTTGAGGACTTTTCAATTTGTTTGTTCATTTCTACTGCTCAGAAAGTATTGTTTAAGTAAAACGAAATTAAGGTTTTGATGAAATTTTGTTTGTAAGAAATTGTTTTTACAAAATTGTATTAATTAAACTAAACAGAAAAGGATAAAATAGCTAATATGAAGCTAAAATGACAATATACACTGTTTTTAGGGAAAATGCAACATGATTCTACTTTATAACTCAAATAAAATTAGCGAGGGAAATTCATTAATTTTCTTAAGTTAAGGCTTCCTTATGTTTCTGTTAATTTGTTCCGAGAAAACTGAAAGCTCTAGAAACAGGGAATACTATAAGCTGCAAGGGGAATATTAAATTAATACCTCACTTGAAGGTTGATATGCTTCAAATTTGCTGAGGTCCGGCTTTTGAGTGATATCATTCAACGTTTACGTTCAAAGGAAAATGTTGCTCAAAACCCTTAAACCCAACTCTACTTGCGGAACAGATTTTCCTGATCTCATATTTTGTATGAATCCATAACTGTTCCAGCTTTAAAACGTTACTGCAGGATTTTCAGAGTTGAAATAAAATTTCTTGCTTTGTGATTGATTTTGCAATTGTGCAATTGGCAGACTGCAGACCACACTATTAAAGCAGTTTAATTATCTTAGTGATTGATTAACTTAAAATTAATCAGTGATTAATTCAGCAAATTGGTCTGTATCAGCTATATACATGATTAAGCTTCGAGCGCCGTAGAGTGCTGTTAGAACGCGGTGTAATCTTATTGGCAAAAGATGATCGGTTTCTCAAATCTGCAGCCATGTAGCAATTAAGCAATATTAATGCTTGCATGCTGCACCTCGAAACAAATACGTAAACGAAACGAAATTTTGCCTAACCAGTCCTAATAGAAGGAGTAAGTATACAGAAACGAGCAGCCGAGTCGGTGAGTTTGCTAGGTACATGCTTGTATATACATGAGCATGTTCTGCAGTTGACAACAGAAAGCATGTAGTCTGCTGATCTCATCGATTATGTATCGAGCCTTGCTATCACAATGAGCACAGGCATAAGTTTATTTTAGGAGAAGAGTAAAATCAAAACGTAGGTTTTCTTGTGACCTTGGCCAACGGAAAAATCAAAGTTTTGCGATGTTTGAAATGTTGCTATACTTGGCTTGAACCAAGAATAAAACTCAACTCACACCTTTCTGCAATATCCCTCAAGACGTACTTATGCCAACTTTAATTTTGATTCGTCAAGTCCTGAAAATTTTGAGCACTGTGCAAGAAATTAAATAAAAAGACGTCACCACTGTTGCAGGTGCAGGTATCCTATGGCGCACACCTCCATTTGAAGAAAGTCCACCACAAACTTGCATCGTACATACTCCGTGTAACAAACGGGAAGGGAATTTCTGATAGCTGAGGCTGCTGCGTGGCCTTTTTGAAGAAACCCATTCTGAGGCCAAAGTACAAGGTTTCCATGATCCCTAACCTCAAACAGGGAGGATTTCCTGTAAATTTTACTGGGCTGAAGCCATCTAGAGGTTTCTTGTTCTCACAATTAATTAATCCTGTTTTAATGTGAATTAATCAGTCACAGTAAAGTCATCTTACCGGATGATATCACTCTGATAAACGATCTTGTTCTTTCGGAACAGCAGTGGGGTATCGCCATCTGAATCTGAAGTAAGAAAAGGATTAGTAGATCTAGTTGATCTATGACTGAGAGCGGGTGAACAAGGCAACGGTCGGGGCTTAAAGTGATGTGGCGATGCAAAAATATCCAATTCGAACATGTTAGAGACCAACTTGAAATCGACGTAGTATTATGAAGTCAATAATGATGTAATCCATTTCATCTCATCCAGCCATTACTTTAAATTATAACCAGGAAATACTGAGTCTTCCCTTAAAACAGTTTGGGAGCCAAAATAGGCACAATAAATTGTCCATCACTGCAATTGTCAGAGAAAAATGGCTAGCCTTAACGACCTCATTCGGTGGAAAACTGGGGTTTCTGTTGGTATCCCCTTCATAATCTTAACTTTCTTTGAACTACTTAACTCAGGGCCAGAGTTTCTAGTATCACATTAGGAAGTAAACCCCCTTTTATATGGCCCTGAACGGTAATGCATCACTATATAAGAGGGGTGCCCTATCCGGATTGAACAGAGACTCTTGCGGCCAATCTAATAATTAGCACACGACCCAGTTCCAATCACGAGCCCCACACAACGGAAACCTCAAATAGTCAGGAGGTCTGCTATGTTATGCATGAAGCTGAAATTGTAATAGCGGGATATCTATAGACTATGTCAACATGGACAGTTTTAATTTCCACTTTACATGTAGGGTTGGCTTGGCTATCCATAAAAGACTACGTATATCTCAGTACTGTGTGCCGCCTGGAATGTAGCTTTACATTGAATGGATAGATTAGATTGGCTGTCAGAAACTGTCATGCAAACCAAACTAGTAGACCACACAGCGAGCTTAGAAAAAGTGTACTGTTGATGACATGACACTGCTGAACAAGAGTTCCTTCCTATTTCCTTGGCAGTTTGAATTATGTAAATATATCAAGCCAAGTGAACGGTAAGAGAATTGTCCTGACAGCATCTTTGAAGCAGTTCAACCTGTGTTGAACCAGGATTGAACTTAAGGTCGTAGCTGTAAAGAAGTATGATACCACTATGTGGAGTTGTAGTGTGTTGTATGGAGTGTTTTGTGTTGTAGTGATACCGCCTTTTAACTCAAATGAAAATGCTCCAAGGATTAGGTGGAGGAGAACAACCGCTTTTCTTGCTAAATGATCAGTTTTCAAACCTTAAAATTTCTTTACAGTTCTCAGAAAAGTACTGCCGAACTTTTGAACAGCTTGAAAATTCAGTATGAAACTAACTGGGCTTTTATTTAGCATAGCAGCTTTGGCTCGCAATTAAATGGGGGATGAAGTGACATCTGATCATAATTTTTTGCTGCCGGTTTCGTTTTTAATCAGTTTTAATATTTTGAAAATTCAAAATAGATTCGATTATCAGATCAAAATATTGATCACAACTTGAAAATTCTCCAAGTCCTATGGCGGTACCATAACTTTTGACAGCTACTGTGAAGTGAATGAAAATACAAGAAACCACTATATCTATTACAAAGTTACTGGGTGAAATTAGGTAGATTGTCGAAATGTTTGAGGAACCACGACTAAAACATTTTCCTGCAGAACAGTGAGACTTTCGTTTAGCAGTCAGTCAGACGAAAGTAAAATAAAATGGCCAAAGAAAATGAGTGAGCTAAAGTGTCTTAAAGAAAAGATGAAACTAGCTTATTTTGATCCAATATTTACATAAGGACTTCTTACACAAAAACATTTCAGTTGGAAAACTTAGGGTGAGGTTTCAGAAAATTATCGTTTCGTTCTGAATCGAAAATTCCCTAGTGTAGCTGATACTTCAAGGCTTATGAAATCAAAATTAGTATGTACGATTCAGATTAATAGGAACGGGCGAATACGGCAAAGGGTTATGATGCACTAGAATTTCTTGGATTCAACTTCAAATTTTTGTTGAAAATATTTTCGTGAACTTCTAATTATTTTTGTGAACTTTTGAGTATCACTGAATACAAGTGTTCGGTCATTACAAATAAATGAGAACTAACTTTTCAAAAGTAGTTAAGTGACCCGTACTTGTGCTGGGCGCAGATTTTAAGGGATCACGACGAACCGGCGGTCTATCCCAGATTTTTTCGATTTTTGAAAACTTTTCCCCAGACTAAAACCACAGAAACGGTTTGCGACCTCTCTGGGACTCTTCTAGGCGTACAGCTCCAGGTAGGAGCAGGGGACGAACCCCCTCCCAAGCACACCTATGGTAGTGACTTGGTTAGTCTGTTAGTCCTAAGCCCATAGTCAAAATGTGATGCACTATAGCTGTTCAAAAAGTTACGTTTCAATGACTCCAAGAGTTTCACAGGATCTGACACCAAGATGAGATCAGATTAATGGGAGCGGGCTGCGTTCATTAACCTAAATGCTCATTTATACCACCTACGGACAAGCCATGATTCATTCATTATCAAAATGGTTTGGCTGAGCTAACTGAGCCATAGAAGGGTAGTTAAGACTAAGTGCTTCTTGACAAGCCAAAATGGTGAAACGGTTCAGCTCGAACGGCAGATAAGATTTGCCTACTTTATGTATATATATTTTGGCAGAACTTTGTTTCAAATTCAATTCGGAATGGAAAATAAAACTCCCTTAGGGCATATTAAAGCCAGGCAACATTAAAGCTTTTGTTTTTGCCCAATTTTTCCATTTTGATAATATTTGCTTCTTGAAATATGTCGCGTGGGTACCCCCACCCCTGGGTGTGCCTTTCTGTCATGTCATTTGAAACAGGAAACCCCTCATTAATCTGACAATCTGTAGTTAATTTAATTAAGTTAGAGCGAAGCGAATCATGCTGACTTTAAGTCATGATCTCAGAGTTCATCCATTCTCTTCGCGCTTTGTAACACTGAATAGCCCACAAGAGAAAGTCTGATGTTGTTTGATTAGGCCTATTATTTTCCTCAAATCTTCGAATCAGTTTTCGATTCACTTACAGCATATCATTTCATGCTTGGTTGATAACTTCTTTTTGTACAATACTGTTGATACAATAGAATACAATGCATTTCATTTAAGTTAGGCAAATTCTATCATTTGTCCGCTTCAGGTTTACACATTCTTAGGAAACTCTATACTTCTAGCAATAAACAAACATAATCTGGGCAATGGCGAAGTGGTCTTCTCGGGTAATGTGCTTGGCGTACAGAATTTTAGCTTTAATGTAAGTTCCGGATTGAAAGTAGCGCCACAAATGTCCAATTTTACGCATTGGGTTCAATTTTCAAGGTGTTTCCTGACAACACACAAAAATTCCGTCACCCCTCCTCAGAGACAAACCAGAATTGTGAAGTCAACGATACCCCCAATATAGGCATAAATTATGAGATAACTTAAACAAAATCAACTGTCAAACTGATCTTACCAGTGATCAGCTCCATCCATGTTTGGCTTCTACATGGTAACGGCAGAGAAATATTGGATATTTTGGAGGACGAATAAGTGAGCACTTTGCGCCACATATTAACACATTAGAGAAGCCTGCAACGTAAAACACTGCGGATAAAAGACACGAACAATTCATATCTGAACAGGAAATTAAGTTTCATGTATTAAGGTAGATATCAGGAAGACAAACAGCTAAACAAGTGAAGGCTGACGTTAATGTATACATACGTTCCCACAGTAACAACTAACACATGCCTTAATTTAGCTTCCGTTACATTAGCTAATTGCTTAAAATAAAAATACTTTATCTGACTAAACTAAAAGGTGACATGCCATGCTCTTGGATGTTATCCGTCAAACCTCTAATAGGAGTTCCAAAGGTTAATACCAAGAGTGCATAATTGCACTATATATAAGAAGAAGAGTAAGCCACTAGAGGGCTCCTCTTCTTGGCATTGCGTAACGGTGCTCCGACCACAATACGCGAATGTTCCCCCGTTTGGTGGGGGGGTAGCTGTCTTCGACAAAGCATACCCCCCCTCCGTTTGGTGGGGGGGGGTAGCAGAAAAGAGGTCCCCGTTTGGTGGGGGGGTAGCCAACAGCCAATCAGATTGCAGAGACCCCCTCCCCGTTTGGTGGGGGGTAGAGCAGAGGATTACGGTAGATTTTGTTCTATTCGCAAAAGGGTCCCCGTTTGGTGGGGGGGGGTAGCAAAGAGAGGTCCCCGTTTGGTGGGGGGGTAGCAATGAAAGGTCCCCGTTTGGTGGGGGAGTATGCAAAAAGGGTCCCCGTTTGGGGGGGGGTTGCCAACAGCCAAACACATTCATCCAATCTTAGCCTGACTTGTCGACCCCCCCCCCCCAAACGGGGGACCCCCATTATGCCTACCCCCCCCCACCAAACGGGGACCCCTTTTGCATACCCCCCCCCCACCAAACGGGGACCCCTTTCGCCTACCCCCCCACCAAACGGGGAGGGGGTATGCCTGTCGACCCCCCCCCCACCAAACGGGGGAACATTCGCGTATTGTGGTCGGAGCACCGTTACGCAATGCCAAGAAGAGAAGCCCTCTAGTGGCTTACTCTTCTTCTATAATATAAAGGAATAAATTATGGACTCTTGTTAATACTATTCCAAAACTGGCTGTGTGCGGAAACCATGATAGAAGATTTTCAGAGTTAAATGTTAAATGCTCAAGTGTTAATAAATAGACTACAAACCGAATTCTGGCAAGCCAGAAACAGATTAGATTTAGTGAGTGAACTGTGAGAATATGTCTATTTAGAATAGAGACGGTTAGGTTTTTGTAGTCACATCTATTTATGATCTCTGGTATCTAGTATAATTAATCTACTGTTACGACACATACCGTAAAATTAAATGCAGTGTCTCAGTCAAATGCAATTACAGGATAAATAAGGGTAAGATGACAGCACCGTACTCCTTGAAACCCAGAATTAATTACAAATTTCACCACAAAATTTCCAAAATTCCTTCAAAACCGGTAAACGAATCACAATTTCGCGGTGCTGTTAGCTATCGCAGGTTTTTTTGGGTTTAATGGTGATAATTCCGTGTACGCACACGAGTGCCTAAAATTCGTAAAACTTAAAGAATTTAGCTAAAATTTTATAATGGCGTATTTTAACACGTTTCTGATAGATCTGTGCCAAAAAGCTTAAATTTTGCAAAATTCAATTTTTTGGGTTTTCAAAGGGGGAACCAAGGGGGTCCTAAAATTTTTTCATAGATTTTGCTGAAACGCTGCATATAGAGGTGTTCTGGCGGGTCGCTGATCAGGAATTTGAAACCTGTTTTTCAATTGTCTTTCGTTAGCTCACAATAAGCTTACACCTTGAGCTAAAGCCTTTAGCTTATTAACTTAGAAAACTTAAATCATTTGGAAAACGTAAAAAATTTAATCTTTTTTAAAACTTAAATTTTTTGGCACACGATCTGTGTGTTCGGAAATGTGTTAAAATACGCCTATGCAAATTTAAACTCAATTGGTTAAGTTTTACGAATGTTAGACACAGGTGTGCCTAAGTATCACCGGTTTAATTCCATTGTAAAAAATGGTGTTTAATCGGGATTTCTTTAAAGCTTTTCTTTTAAATTTTGACTCTGAAAACACGGCACGCTAACTCTAAATGAATAAAATGTGAATTGAAAGACGTCGGGGAAAGTGTCCACGGCTGGAGCCGACCCCCAGATTTTCAGGTTTAGCCATTTAGCCGAGCACCGTAAACAATGAGCTCGTCACAGTAAACACCAAGAATCAGCTTGTGAAAGTAAACAACGAGAATGGAAGACTGAGCTTGGTCAAGTCTTCAAGACTAGTGGACTGGAGACTGGACTTAACTTAAAGCTTAGATTCTCAGTGGAAAACAATCCTCTGAACTTGTGCATAATCTTTTGCTTCAATATAGCCTAGCCTAAAACTGGCCGAATGCACTAACATAGTAACATCAAGGTAAAGCGACGACAAAAGGCACATATGCCCGTAGAAAAAGTACGGCTGTTTTATGTTGCAAGAGATATACAGCTACTAAACGGGTTCGGTCTGTTGATAACGAGCTCTGATTGAAGCTCCCTTTTTCCTGCTTAAATTACGGTTGTTAAGTGAGCCAATTAGGTTTGTCCTAGTAGCTTCTCCCTCGTCTGAGATATTATCTGAGATAGTATTCTTTCTTATACAGAGGAAAGTGGCCCTTCAGGATAACAGCTCTTGTATTATGCATTGACTTTAAATTACCCAGTTTCATGAACCAGCAAAAGTTGATGCCTTTTCTCCGAAGATTAGTTCTCACATTGACAACTAGCTGGAAAATTGTGAAACAGTGAGAGAGCAGTGGTGGTAGCTGGTTGGTAGGGCCTAGGCTTTCAACATAAAGCTTTGTGAAGCAAAACCAATACATCATGATACATTGTTCACTGTACACTATGTGATGTAAATGCGATGACAGTTAATTTGGTTGACGAAGGTCTTACAAGACGTAGTATGTAAGTACGGACTATGTATACATTTACGCCGGCTTACATGGAGTTTTATCAAAAACTCAAAAGGATTCTGCAAAAGCCTAGGTCATTTTGCACATAACTTTGGTTGGTTTCAACTGCTGTTAGCTGTCATGGTTTCAGATATTTATATAGCTGCCAATTTTGCGTGATCCCAATAGAGAAGTTCTAAATAATTGAATGAGCAGCTTCAGTTGCGATTACATGGGAATGCTTATGTTGTGTTGCATAACTAGAGTGGTGCACCGGTGAATTTACCTATAAATGCAAACTTAAAAGAGATACACTTTCTGTAGTAAAGATGTTTTACTCCAGTAGGCATAAATTTAGGGTAAATATTAGTCAGAGGCAGCAAGCTCTTTGTGCACAAAACTATTGCTTGTTGTCAGGTTCCAGTTGTTTGTCTCGGGCATATACTACTTCTAAAAGTGGGCAGCTTTGATATATGAAAAAGACTGGCGCCTAGATTTGACTCAGATATTGTAAGGGAAGCAGGCATAGGAAAGATTGATAAGCCTACAATGGGAGTTCAGCTGATGGTCCCATGGTGTAGTGGTTTAGCATGTCTGACTCTAGAGCAGAAGGGCCGTGGTTCGATCCCCGGCGGGACCAATTCTTTACTTTCAAAGGTGAGTGAAAAGCTGAACCTCCCTCTTCCCTTCTCTCTTCTAGGTCCTGGTTTCGTGGGTACGAGGGTGCCTGACGCCTCCCGTTCGGGCTTGTCCTTGGTTTCTTCCTGATCCGCCAGCCCTGGTAGAAGCGCTACATGTGGCGAGGCTGCCTCAGGACTCAGATTGGACTCCTGTCTCCGGTCCCCCAGTAGTTGCTTTGGTTGGTTGGATCTAAAGGGGTCTGGAACGTGTGTCGGGGGAGCACGGATCCCTTGGGCTCAGAATGCCCTGCGCTGGATGCCCTCTCGGTTCGATTCCGAGTTGAGTAAGCCGCGGGACGCGTCTTAAAGAAACCCGGGGAGATGTAAGGGAAGCAGGCATAGGAAAGATTGATAAGCCTGCAATGCAATGGGAGTTCAGCTGATGGTCCCGTGGTGTAGTGGTTAGCATTGCTGCTCCGGAGTCAGAAGGGCCGTGGTTCGATCCCCGGCGGGACCAATTCTTTACTTTCAAAGGTGAGTGAAAAGCTGAACCTCCCTCCTCCCTTCTCTCTTCTAGGTCTTGGTTTCGTGGGTACAAGGGTACTTGACGCCTCCCGTTCGGGCTTGTCCTTGGTTTCTTCCTGATCCGCCAGCCCTGGTAGAAGCGCTACAATATGGCCTCAGGGTAATGTAACAGTGTGACGTCACTGTGTGACGTCAATTCTTTATTCTTTTAAACGTCTTTAAATATTCTTTTAAACGCCTTTAAACTTTAATTCCATTAAAATAGTTCACCCATAAACGAATCCGGGTGAACACTTCTTTTTTGTTTTTAAAAGTTTTCTACTTCAATAACTTTATAACCTACTTTCAACAACCTTTTAAAATAACATTTCTTCAACTTTTGTTAATCAGTTAGACTACCCATTCTTTAACGTAGCGGCAGCGTTCTTGTATTCCTTTTGGCAGCCTATTTTAAAGTATGAACTACTAGATTCCTGAAGTTATCTCATACTAACTGATCGTTATGCCTGCCTCACTCACGTCACTAGAGAACTTCCCTTCGCTAAGGGACTTGTTTTAGTACCTCTCGTTAGAGGTTTTATTTAATATAAACTGTTTTTAATAAATTAGTTAGATTTAACTCAGTTTACCTTCGCGCTAAACTCGGCTTCGCCACATATGGTGGCAGCGGTGGGATAAAAAGCATTCCACTGCATGTCCGAACGTCCGCCTCTACCAGTAATTGGCGGAACTACTGACGCTCAGTCGAGCCAACAAAATCCAGCCCGTACCTCAGGTCGATCGAAATCGAAAAGCCCAAGCCGAGCATTTGCTGCCCATTTATCTCAGAAGACAGACGAGCTCCAGCAAGCCCTTAACAATCAGAGTCTCCAAATTCAGCAAGACCGGACATATCTTCAAAGTCTCAACCAGCACCTAGACGATCTAGCTGCTCAGCTATCGGGACTTAAGGCAGGCTTTACAGCCCACTCCGACAGTGTCGACCGTACCATACAGCAACTTCAAACAGACGTTCAGGCTACCAATCCTGCCTTTCTAACTGCTCTACAGCAAGCAGATCCTATTCAGCAGATTCAGCAGATCCAAACCACGGTAGGACGTTTAACACAGCAAGGACCTCCCAACATGCCAGGAGCCAACGGAAGTGTTTCCCTCCCCAAAGATGCAGTGTCCATTTTCTCCGGAAAACCCGGGGAGAACATAAAGGACTGGTTCATAATTTTCGAATTCATGGCCGAAGCCAAAGGTTATGACGACGGTCAGAAGGCGAAAATGATTCCGGTGTACCTGCGTGATCAAGCGAGGAAGAAGTATATGGAATTGGATGCAGCCGTAAAAGCTGACTACGGTCAATTAAAGACGGCACTCCAGTCGTTACTGGAAAGGAAAGAAGCGGAACTCATTGCTGGCTTGGGCCTTGCTTCAAGACAGCAGAGACCCAATGAATCAGTTGCCGATTTTGCCTGGCAGCTTCAGCAATTGGCTGACGATGGGTATCCTGACATGGTCCCGGACGCCCGTGAAACTCTCCTCTATCGGAGTTTCATTCAGAACTTGCATCCCTACTATCAGAGGGCTCTTTTTCCGTTGAGCCCAGCCAATTTTCAGGATGCGGTCCGGAAGGCTCAGCAATTGGAAGCCCTAGAAGCCATTCGGCCCCAGACGATGTCAGCTATGTGGCCATCCCCTTCTTCCTTGTCGGTGAATTCGGTGGCTTTGCCCACTCCGATTTCTTCTATCCCAGCTCCAGATCAAATGGTGCCGTCTAATCAGCTCCAGCGTAGCATCGAACAACTTAACGAGCTGATCAAGGAATTAACACGACAAGTTGCAAGTATCAGCCCATCAAGTACCTCTGACCCAAACCAACTGTCGAGACGAAATCATGGTCAGTACTCTGAGTTTAATTCCAGACCACCAAGACGACAGCATACTACTGACAGTCGTCCGATCTGCCACAACTGCGGAAGACCTGGTCATTACGCTGCTTCCTGCAGGCAGAGGCAATCACAGTTATCGTCACACCAGCAGCATCCTACGATGCAATCACAACAGAGACATCAGTTTCCAGTTGCACAGAGATCACAATTTCGCAGTCATGAGGCTCCAGTAAATTCACTGAATGTACGGCCTGAAAGGGCTGTTAGCGTCGAGAGACAAGCTCAATTGGACGAACTACAACGAGAACTAGCGCGTCAACAGGAAACTAATGAACTGCTTATGGAACAGAATCAGCGGCTTGCAGCACAGCTCCGTGAACTTCCATCGCCGACACCAGTGTCTGCAGTTAGTTGCAATCGATCATCGGACTGGTCGATGTCGGTATGTCACTCTAAGAAAAGGAAGCAAAGACGAGAGCGCCAGAGGAAAGCTCGTCATGCGACGCCTTCAGCAGGAGGTTGTCCGAAGAGTTTCAGTTTTCACTGGATTACCTTAATACTTTTCTTCCTGCTCACAATCACGGTTGTTGGCATTCAAGGCAACAAAGCATTGGCAGAATCGGATCACCTAAATTCGTGCGTTTTTAATAACTGCACGTCATTCTGGCATCTAACAAAACAGAAGTGGCAGCTGGAAGCAGAACCGGATTCTCAGTCACCAGTGACTCCAATCAGAGCTGCAATGAACTATCATATGGACACTCATCGGAAGGTGGACAACTATGATTTAAATGTGTCTGTTGGCGTAAGCGGCTGTTGCAGTAGTATAGAGAGGCATAACTGCGAACATGGATCAACGCGAACGGTTGTCAAACGGTATGAGAGCCAATGCAATTTTGGATGGTCGGTTGTCTGTCGCAACACGGAAATGCCATTTCGTGCGGAAAAAGAAAGCTTGGTTCATACAGACGACAACTTTTTCCAACCCTCTGTGACGAAGAGTGATTATTCAGAAGGGCTAAGCTCACAAGGGAAGACTTTAGTTTCGTTGGAGATGACAGTTCAAAACATTTTCTTTCGCCAGTATTTGCTGGGACATCACTTAACCTTTGTAACAAATTATGCTGCTGTACAGAGGCTACGTGCTACGAACACGTTGGTTGGCCGGGGCTATATGATGGGGCTATATGCTGCAGGAATTCGACTTTGATGGTGTCCAGCGCTCGCGTGACTCACAGATATTCACATTGATGCCATTTGCTTGCTTCGTACGCAACTGTATTTTACTGCGTTTGCTAATCCTCAGTTTTCCTGCTTCCTAACAATTAAATTTATCTGGCATGCGAGTAATTAGCCCACTTAATGGCGTCACCGCTTCCATATATGTACAGTTTTGACATTCTAATTTTAACGATGTATAGATAGGAAATTGTACAATTTATTGTTAGCCGAATCGAGTACATGTACATGCCTATTGTCGACCCCTATGGGATGTTGTGTCAGTTGGACTCACTTTTAATTATTGTCTGCATAATGGCTGGACCCGGACCTTGGACTTGGTTCAAGAGACTACCTTTTGGGTTTGGCTCATTCCTTCCTGGTTTTGGCTAATGCCCTAAAGGAGACCAGCGTCCTCGGACCCTGGAAGTCCTTCCTTGGGTGTTAAATACCTAAGGTTAACGTGGGCCCTTGGGTACCTTTGGTGACCAAATAGAAACTGCTAAAATGTTTCAGCCCTGGGATTCACAGAGGGTTCCCTTACCAGAGGCGTCATGGTCTCCCTAACACCCTACGTTCGAGGTCCTATGGTGTGTCTCCAAAATTAAAGGTCCTTCCTTTCCAGGTTGAAGCAAAATTTTTATTGGACCTCAAATTCTGTTAAATGGAACTGACCTCCCGTCAGGCGGTATATATTGGTCAAACTGGTCACTGGGAAGAAACTTTATGTAGACATTGGATGATGATGTGTAGCCCTCTTCCTGGACTAGTAACTTGCTGCAGAAGTAGAACAACTGCAAAACTTGACATTATGCCCATTCTTTGACTTTACTTCCTAATGACTTAATGTATACTGTTCATGATTTTATTGTCTGTGTGGCGTGGGGTCCACGCCTTTGTTGGAGGAGGCAAGTGTAACAGTGTGACGTCACTGTGTGACGTCAATTCTTTATTCTTTTAAACGTCTTTAAATATTCTTTTAAACGCCTTTAAACTTTAATTCCATTAAAATAGTTCACCCATAAACGAATCCGGGTGAACACTCCTTTTTTGTTTTAAAAGTTTTCTACTTCAATAACTTTATAACCTACTTTCAACAACCTTTTAAAATAACATTTCTTCAACTTTTGTTAATCAGTTAGACTACCCATTCTTTAACGTAGCGGCAGCGTTCTTGTATTCCTTTTGGCAGCCTATTTTAAAGTATGAACTACTAGATTCCTGAAGTTATCTCATACTAACTGATCGTTATGCCTGCCTCACTCACGTCACTAGAGGACTTCCCTTCGCTAAGGGACTTATTTTAGTACCTCTCGTTAGAGGTTTTATTTAATATAAACTGTTTTTAATAAATTAGTTAGATTTAACTCAGTTTACCTTCGCGCTAAACTCGGCTTCGCCACAGTAATCTTTCAAGATCTCCAATTACACGGAAGGTCAGCGTCGGATTAGGCAGCAAGCTTAGATTTCGAATCACTGAAAGGTGGTGTGCCAAAATTAGCAATCCTGATTGCACCTGAGTGAGGTTGGTTGGTGTCAGTTCGTTTTAATGGGAGGAGTGAGCAGAAATGAGCGGAGTCGACATTTACTGTATCTGTTCACTTACAGGAGACAAGATACGCCACGTGTAGACTCTGAATTTACAATTAGAGTCTCCTTGCAGATGAGATATCGATGGGTTAGCAAGCCTGCACTGAACTCTGCTTCTTCCTCTTCTCTTTGGGGTCGTTTGATTTACTCTGCCCCCTATAGGCACGGATTACTTGCAGGATCACTGCCTATGACTATTACTCTGAACTGTATACCACTTACAGGATCGGATTAAGGTGACGCATGGTCAATCTTTCCGTTGCTGGCGGCTGTAGCTAAGTTAGCTACCCGTCAGGCTTAGCATAACATCATCACTTGGGGGCTGGGCTTACTTTGCAAGTCACGTAGCTCCCCCACCGTGTATGTTTGGGATTGGGTGGGTTACAGCCTTGCTATGCGGGGGAGCTACGTGATTGGGGAAACTTTCACTAGGGGGCGCTCGTGGGAGGGTTCAACCCAACACTCGCTTCCCGCCTTCATTCTAGTGTTTTTCTACCGTTACGTGCGCGTGCTATTTATCTATCACATTCCCCCCATTTGCGGTGTAAATTCCCCCGTGTATATTTTGGCTCTGCGTAGCTCTCCCCAGGAGCTACTGGTACGTTGGTGAGTCCCGTGTATTGTAAGTATTTTTATTGTGTGTGAGTGCATTGAATATCTCAGGGCTTAGCCCATTGTTCTTTATAACATCTTTATATTAATAATACTTGTTGTTCTTCTGTTCTTAAATTGTTGTTATCTAAGTATTTATTTGGGTTTGAGTCCAATGAGCTCCTGCTAGGTAGGTAGACGTTCCAATCATTATTAGTGAGTGTGGAGAGTCATCTTTTCACTTAGAACAGGTCTGCTTACCCGGTTTATTGTCTGGCGAGGCTGTCCCGATCGTTTTCTGTGGTCGGTTAGTTGTCCATCTGTGCTACGGTCTCCGCACCCGCTACATCTGGGTGTGGTAACGGTGCTAGTAGGTAGGAAAAATTACTACCCCCGCTACATTAGGCTGCCAGGAGCTCAGGGATTTTCTTGCCTGAACCCCTTCGTAAAATTTTGCAAATTTTTCTTCAATTTTTGTTTAGTTTCGTTGGGGTTCCTACCGTAGTTCTTTGTGTTCAGCGCACTAATTTCTATTTTTCTTAGGACGGTAAAACCCCCCTAGGGTCAAAAATCTGAAAACTTTTTTCTCTGGGGTTTGTGCGTTTTGTATACGTATATAATTGTGTGGCTGTTTACTCCCTCAGTTTAGGCTCTAAAAAGCATTTATTTCTGGGGTGAGTAAATTTAGAGCTATTTTTGGGATTTGAGTTAGGAGATTTTTTCCAAAGTTCGTACCTAATATACAAATAATTTTATTGTGACAATTTTGTTTGTATTTTGTGATTTTGTTTGTCTAGTCGCATTTATTTTAGGTTAATTTTGGTAATTGCTTCCTTTTCAGGTGACAAAAATAGCAGTCATCTGCTTTAATTGACACCAATTTATTATATTATCGAGTACCTTTTATATACGTACATAACCGTATTTTTTCTCGGGTACCTAGGAAAATTTTGAGTTGTATATCTAATTGCTGTTCAAAAAGACCTTTTAGATTTGGAAAGAAAGTTCAACTCTATGGATATGAAGCGCTCTAGTCAACGCTTGAAAGAGAAAGAACTACGTCACTAATCATATGATGTGTTGGGTCACTGTGGAAGCTCTCAATTGGACTGTATGGGATGTCTGCCTTACACGTCGAGAGCGAGTTCTAGGTCGTTCGACTGTGATCCGGTGCGAGGGATGCGCCCCCGGTCTAATTCCGCCTCACTAGCGGAGGCAAAAAGAAAAAGAGTGGCTGGACATCAGGGACTGCTCGGAAAAGCAGCGCCCCATCTCTGGACCCACCAAAATCTGGTTCTTTGACCGACTTGTCTGAACCTGAATTGCCTGGAAACGGTCTGTCGTCGGACTCTGTCTTTGTAACAGCGGCCTCAAGCATGGTATCATTGGATTACAACCAGCCTGGTGGTTCAGCAGCTCAAACTAGGAGGTTTCATGATGAAACCATCAGGACTTTGGACTGGAATGCGGTTGGGTTGGATCAGAGGGACTCTCCTCAGAGTTCTGAGTCGAGTCCCGGGGATCGGACCGTCATCGGTCTTGAGGAGCGCATGGATATGGGTTTGTCCCGAGACCATGGGCAGGCTCTACAAGAATCTAATGATGATATGATGGCCCTGGGGTTGCGGCGATGCCTGGATTGCCACCTTTGAATGACCTGGTTCAGTCAGTGTTCCAGAATTTCGGAATAGATTTGGACCACGAGTTCTCACTTGGAACGGCGGCACTAAACAATTTGGCAATGGATTCGGGAGCACAGCATAGGCTGTCTTGGGATCCGTCATATGATGTTGTTTCCCAGGCTTTGGCTTCACCGTCTTATCTGCCAGGTCCATCAAGGAGTCCCACGGGTGTCATCACCCCGGTAGCAACGAATTCTGGAATGGAACGACAAGTTATTGTACCTTAGCCCTCACAATGGACTATTACAGTGGACAGATGGGTTCAACCCAACGTCCAGAAGGGTCAGTTGTGATCAATGTAAACGCGACGGTCGTGAATAACCAGCTATGGCGACCGCCTTTGGTCAACCCCATCATATACCTGATCACCGGTGAGCAGACGACCAAATATCTTGCGGCCATCGATTCGTGGTAGACGAGCCGGTCATCGAGTTCATGCTGATGGCCGGAATTTCATGTCATCAATTCCAGAAACCAGTCCAGTTGGTCATATGGGGTCGGTGGAACCATTAACCAGTCACCAGCCATCACAGGATCAGTGTGAACCGGGCTTAAGAAATTTGTATGTTGTATTCCCACAAAGATTCTGAAAGAAATATATAGCTGTAATTGTATAGTCTAAACTTTTTGTCAGAGCAAATTGAAAAGTGTTTAATATTTCTAAGAATGACGGAAAAATTGTTTTCCCTTAATCTTTGAATATTTTACCTGCATCCTACTGTAATGAAGTGGGTAGGATTGGGATTCCAAATTCCGCTGCAGCCTGTCACAACTACTGACTCTTGGGATAGCAACCACTTCGAGTACACGGAAGGCTGACGCGTTTATCGGTGAGGATAAACTTAGGCACAGGATCTTCGGAAGGTGATTTGTCCAGAACCAAAGATTCCTTGCGGTCAACCTGGATGGGGTCTAGATGTGAGTTCGTTTGATGAGGATAGGGATCCAAGGGATATCAGTGGCAAGCGGGGTCGACACTTGCCGTTTCTGGATAGGTGAATCAGGTCTGTATCAAAGAACACTGATTGAGAATCTTGATTGCCAAATCAAGATTCTAGCACGATGATGATGATGTCTTTGTCGGGACCAAGGGTTCAATTTAAACACTTACTTGTACAGGGACTGTGAATCCAGATCTTGATCGATCCTTATGTCCTAGTCACTAGATGCAGTAGTAGGACACAACAGTTTAATGACAATAGCTATGGTGATATGGGCAATAATAATTATGATAACAAACAGGGAACAGGATTATTATTATAGTGTGTATAAACGATAAAACAGGTTACTAATCACAAACTGTATACTGTATAAACAATTAGACAAACAATAATAGTTTGCCAGAGTTGCCAGTATCTAATATACCCAGATGACTAATTGTTGTTGTTAGGGACAAGGTTCCGATGGCTAAACTCAATTCTACTCTATTCCTCTTTCTTCCCTTTCTTGACTAACTGACTAGCAAGTTATTAACCTATTACCAAACTCTATCGTGCAATCCCTATATGCTTGTGTTCGTGTGATAAGATTATAACTCTTCTACCGTCCTCCTTACTAAAGGACAAAACAATATCAATAAGATAAGCTTACTAGACAATCTAAATTAACTAAATTAACGGGGGTTAGTAGTGCAAAGTTTCCGGTCTTTGGGTGAGCCCGAAATGCTAGTAACAATAGCACTTTCGGTTGCTATACGGTTGCCAAGGGTCAAACACAAGGGGGGTCCGGTTGGGGGAATTCCTGGTCCGTTTATGGGTGTTAGTACAGGTTATTTTTAGATTAATCTCTTCTTTAAATTCTCTAATCCTGATTATCTTGAAGAAGACAGAATAGATTAGGCCCAGGGACAGGGGGTAACAACCCCTTCAATGAGACGAACGATGAGCTCGAAAAGATTCATCTTTTGATATTTGAAATGTAAAGAATCAGTTTGTAATTAGGATAGAAACCAGTTTTTGAATTCACGTCGTTAGGTTTTGAGTTTCCCACTGTAGACTCTGGTGCTGTCCAAAGATCGTCCCTGTCTTAGCTATCAGTTCCGAATACTCGATTGCCAATGTACCTTCGAGAATCTGATTCCGATCCAATACAGTTCAAATTAAGCTTCCAACACTTGGGTCCTGATCCGGACAATCTATCTCACTAATCAATGGCAAAGACTGAATCGACACCGTGGTCCAAATTGACTGACGTTCAGACAGTAGATCAGACAGGACGGGACTTCACCGCACCTGAATCAAATGGGTTAAAACCCATTAATACAAGTTATAGGTGCGGGATTCGAACCCAGCAACCATTACTCACACTTTGGCTTTCTGAACTTGAAATAAACTCGTACAAATCGAAATTGTTGTGAAAGCTTGTGATTCAAACGGATTAACACAAGTTCTGATGGTTTGAGCAAGATCACGACATTTAAAATTGGCTTTAAGTAAAACGATCGTTTTCAAGACAATTTCTTGCGTTCTTGTGCAAGAAATTGTGCCTTCGATGTGAAATTGTGATTTCAACTTGATTTCTCTTCGTACAGTCTGTTTCTGCACGATTAAAACCTATTACTCGAATTTGATACACTTTTGGGTCCTTTAAGAGCGGATAGGTTTCCGTTTATTCGGCCAACACAAGAAACGTTAATTTGGTTGAGGTGGTCAAGTTTAGGACCTTGTGTTTTCCGGGTCCTTAGCAAGGAAGGTAACAACTTCCTATTTTTGATAAGAGTTACTTAGTTAGAGAGCAGTTTACACGTGAATTTGACCAGGACACAATACTTGAATGTAGAACTTTTAAGTTCGCGAGTTTAAGTGAGGAAGGTAACAACTTCCTGCTCTTAACAAATATTAGTAGTTAAAAGAGAGTTAATGCATAAATTTACTAGAAACGTAATGATTTAGTGTAGAACTTCTGTTCTCTATTGGGTTCTACTAAAGGAAGGTAACAACTCCCTTTGTTATGAGTGTTAAACGTTGAAAATTAGACAATTTCACAAAACTGGCGATTTTAGCCTTTATTAGAAGATGGTTCTGATGCCCTATCCATAATACTTACGTAACTAGTGGTTGATTTGCTTATTTCAGGTATATTATCAACTATTGCCTAATATTAGTTAGGGTTGTCCGAATGTTGAAACTGATTATTGCCATTTGTGGATAACTATCATGGATAACTTCGTATTGAACATAAATGAGCAAGGTTGATTTTCCAACCTTGCTGACCTTTACGTAAAGGAGTTTGATTTGTTTTGCCTTTGGACGTGAACACCGACACGAAATGGTGTTAGGCCGCGATTGCGGTCATTATTAGGAGCAGAATATACATCAGATAGCGTTGATTTGATTAAAAATGGCAATAACAGTATGTTCTGGCTTTAGAAACAAAGATACAACAAATGTAACTAAAAACTATATTCACTACAACTTAATTAGTATTGATTCGACAACGAAACTGACCATTTGATAGATTCCTGTTCTTGCGATTCGTCCGCACTCTTAACAAAGAGTGGCTTACGCGGACGAATCGAGGATATCCAGATTCCAGCTGATGGGGGCCCAATACGGAGTCCCCATGACTCTAGGTCCTATAGCCTTAACCTCATTTGCATATTTGTTAAACAGTACCTAAACCTAGGTTTCCTACGTAACCAAATACTCACACACTTCCAGATATGCATACAAGACTTGCAACCTAAAACTATATTACTTAGTACTACTTTTCCTGCGTACTATAGGAGTTCTAATATCCGGCACTTTATACAAATCATGCACACAGAGAATCAAAGACCATTCAGACAGTCACTTGCTCGATTACAATTGACAACTACATTACATAAAGTGTACCTACAAAAGTCCTAAGTAAACTAGTATTGAACTACGTAATCTTATTTGTTAATCAATCACAATTCAAGCAACAATTACACAATACCTAAATTAATACCTACTTATACCTCACTTATGCAACATTCAGACTAGAACAAACTTTTATTAATAAAAATGCAATCATTCATACAAATCACACATACACTTCTTTCCTGCTTAATATCTGAGTCTTGATTACTCCAGCGATGCTCACAACCTTCATCGGACAGAAGGAGTTTCCGCGAGTCAACGCACATACAGTCATGGAAGCCAATACAATGCCATTCATACAATTCATGCATACACAGACATACAATTTCTTAGGTAATTACTTATCTAGCTAATCCTAAAAACAAACATGATTACAAACAACCTAAATGGAAACCAACTCTAATGAATATTAAGTAACCTACGCTGCTAACTATTATTTCAAACGTACTTAACTAACTGAATTTGAGCAAAACTTCGTTATGAGTTTTAGACATCTAAAACTCGGTTTATAGCGCAGAACTTTGGAAATTTTGGGAACTTTGTAACTTTTACGAAAGCCGTGTGAGTAATGACTGCCAAGCAATCATTACTAAACAAAACTATTACTACTACACAAAACTACTGACGACAATTAAGTTAATTAATGGGGAAGCCGGTCATTCCCCGTGAAAGGCTTGATTATTAAAATAATTTAAAATAAGTGATTACTTTTAGGGATTGGTTTAAAAGTTCTTCTCATGTTTTAATACTCTACTGTTTTTAGATACCGACCTACGACAAACAATTACAGAATACAAACAATAATTTTTAAGGCTTAGCAAAGCCTGAGATTAAAACAATATGGCCGGCAACTCCTAGTTGCCGGCTGTGGGGTAAGTATTCTTATGAACTAACTCAATAAAAATAGGGTCGTAGCAAAGGGACCCTCTAACTCAAACTTAGGGGTTGGGTCCCCACTTAAATATCCCGTATACTACTTTAAAACCCCATTTTTAGGTCAAAAGGACCTTGATAACAAAACGTAGAAAATCATGGTGGCTTGACCAAAAAGTGCAAATAAAAAATAATCAAAATAAATGAATAGAATAATTGGAGGTGGAGGTCAGCAAACCTCGGTATACAGAGAGTGTCGGCAGGAAAAAACAGAAAAACATAAATAAGGACAATTCTCAAGACCTCCATCGAACAGGAGGGGTTTACATGAGCTGCCCCTTTATTTAAAACCATAAAATAATAATAATAATAAAAAAATAAAGACGAAATAAAAGTGGCTCGAAAGCCCACGCATGCTATCATAACTTAAATATGGCCTCAGGCCCAAAATACTGATAAAAATGGGGCTCATCAGCCCAAAATGCGTATAAAAATATGGCCCATTGGCCTTAAAAAAGGTATATAAAAAATGGCCCGAAGGCCCCAAAGACATAGAATAAAAATTGGCCTAAAGGCCTCAAATATTACAATAAAAATAATGGCCAAAAAGGGGCCTTTAAATCCTAGGGTTTGTATTTCTCAAGTCGGTTTCTTGGCCAGGTATAATGCACCTATATGGCCCTAATTTGAGAGTGTTCGTTGTATAAATCTCAAAATCTTTTCTGGCCCGAAGGCCAGAAAAGTCCTATGCTTTTCACCTAACCGGGGAAATGCGCTTTAACCCCCATGCAGTACCAACTGCACTGGAGAGCGCATAAAGGGGAGGGGGAAGCAACCGCTTTCGGTTGCTCTCAAACGAACACTGATTTGAAAATAAAATTTTTGGGCCGAGCTGACAGTTTTGCTGACAGCTCGGTGACAGGTCATTAGCGAGACCTGGAGCTCGCTTCTTCTTTGATTCTAGGGCAAAGCTTCTAGAAGATTCTAGAACCTTCTAGAAGCTTGCCACCTTTTACGTGTGCTGCGCTGCAGCGGACTGACCCATCTGGCCGTTGGGGGTGGAAATTAATGAGATTTTGGATTTATTGCCCCCCAACTGACCCAATTTTGATATATTTTGGGGGCCAAAACTTGGCGAAATTTTGCGAAACTTTTGCTAACACATAAGTGCAACCAAAGGGAAAACTTCGTGAAATTTAGGAACTTTGACAAATTATTGCATAAGATATACAATTTTCCGTAACTTAAAATTTACATCGTAATAAACTACGTACTTAACTACGTATATCTAGCTACTTATTTTTCTATTTATTCTATTAATAAGGGGAGTCAGCCCCCTCTAAATCCAATGACTTGGGCTTTACCTACTATTTTCCTTTTCGTTTTCTTGTTGGCCTTGTCCTCGGCCAAAAGTTCACGCGAGGACAACTGCTAGGCCCAGAAGAAAGAGGCCTAGCAGAGAGAAAGAAAAGAGAGAGAGAAGGGGGAACAACACCTGACTCAGGTGTAGTCTGGGAGGTAGACAACCTCCCAGACAATAAAAAAGGAAAAAGGTTTGCCTTAACTTTAAGGCAAGGAAAACCAATTTATGTCAAAAGTCGTATTTTTGGACATTCCTAATGCCGAAAAACATTCAACCATGAAGTAATTTTGACATTAGACAGGGGTTTTAAACTCGACTTGTGCCGTGCCGAGTTGTTAAGGCGTTCGACTTTGGATCCGATAGTCCGAGGTTCGAATCCCCGCTGCCACAAGGCTTTCACAAATCCCCTTGAGCAAGGGACTAAGCACATATCGGTTCGCCGTGGGCTCTAGCCAACCCAGGTATCCATCCTTAGTTGGTCGGTAAATAGGTACCACTTATGTGGGAAGGTAACAGGAGACCGTGTAGGGCGTCTGCAATTGAGGAGCTGGCCCCTCCTCCACGGTTGTAGTCATCATTCGAGGTGACACTCCTGGCTCAAGGGCTGTGTATCCGGGGATGAGCGCCGGCACCCTAGACCCCTGGCATTTTTTTAGGGTTTTGAAAGTGGGGGGGGGGCTTCGCCCCCCCCAGGGAGGGGGAAGTGGGGGGGGGGCGACCCAAAAGTAAAATATACCGAAATTTTTAACGAAAAATTAGCATTTTTAAGGTAAAAACGCAAAAAATCGCTGTTTTTAAGCTTAATATGAGCTTATAAGTCCATAAATTAGCTAAACATTGAGAAAATTTTTGAAAATTTGACCTCAAAAACCTAATTCTTTGACACTTTTGGGCGACCCCCAAAAAGTGGGTGGGGGCTTGCCGAAAAGTGGGGGGGGGGGGGGCGAAAGTGGGGGGGGGGGTCTGAAAAGTGGAGGGGGGAACCCAAAAGTGGGGGGGGGGCCCCCCCCCCCCACTAAAAAAATGCCAGGACCCTGACAAGGGTAGGAGAATTATCCCGGGGTTACCTCTACCTTTTTTTACCTTTTTTAAACTCGAAAACTTGATTGGCAAGTGGCAACATGTGTCTAAGTCAATATTAAGGTCAATATTGAGTCAGAAAGCCCATAAAACCGTTAAAAACGTGTATTTCTCGCAATAATAAACAAACGCTTTAAGCCAAAAATTTGGACTTTTTTGAAATATTTTGCAGAATTTACCCAAAAATGCCCAATTTTGGCCAATTTGTAGCGCCCTCGGCGCAACTACCCCACCCCCTCAGTTGGGGGGGGGGCGGGGCCCCCAAAAGTTTTTGGGGGTTAGTAAAAATGGCTGGGGAGTTATAGCCATGGGGTGAAAAAAACCCACCCCCTTTTTGGGGGGAAAAAAACCCACCCGCCTCCTGGGTCATGGGTTGGAGATATGAGCTCCAAAACATAGCAGCAAGAAGCGCGACTCTTTCTAACCTATTTATGCAAAGATCAAGTCATTTGGTTCACTCCTACTTATTTTATGACATTTTGAAAATGACAACTACTTTTTGGTTCAACCATCCAAAAATTTACCAAAAGTTTGGACCGATGTAACTTTTGACTGGGTTGGGCTAGAAAAGTTTTGCAAATATCTGCAATGATGGCAACTCTTCCTCTTTGCACACAGCCAAAATTAGACCGATCCGCTGTACCGTTAGTCTGGCACATTGTCAAACGTGGCGGGGAAAAAACCCACTTTGGGGGGAAAAAAACCCACCCAAATTTTTTTGAAAATTTTTTTAACAACTCAACACGGAAACAATTAGAGACTATAGCACGGTACTATCGAGCACGCTGCGTCATCCTATGCGGTCAGATTCGGACAATTTTGCTTACCTGGCTTTGGCTAGCTAGGGGCTAAAAACCTTAAAAGTGCCATTTCGCAGCTGGAGGACCCAATACAGGTACAATTGTGGATTTTAACAGCCAATTCTACGTAAAAACCATTCTCTACACGATAGAATAATAAGTTTTATCAAATTACATCATTTTTAGCATTTTTCGAAAATTGCCCTATGTTTATGTGTTAAACTTTATGAAACCTGGCCAGTTGATGCAGCATTTTCAACGGCACATGAGATCTCAAAAAAAGTTACTTAGATCGGGTTTTTTGGTTCATACTAACTAAAAAAGGGTTGAATTTTACACTGGAAGTGTCAAAATTGCGATAGAACAATTTTTAAGACCTGTGAGGGGTGGGTTTATTTTCCCCCCATTTGGGTTTTTCCCCCCCCCATTGGGTTTTTTCCCCCGCTACTTTTTGCATTATACCGCTCTAACGGTACAACTTAGAGAAGTGCAAATAGGCTTAAAAGAAAGTTCTAAGTACGCCAACTACGATGGTATATAAAGTTCTCAGATAACCCTTATAATAAAAAAGTTCCAGCCAAAATCCGAAAATGTGGGTTTTTCCCCCATGGCTATACCTCTCCCAAATCTCCCCCAATTATATATATACACCTATGCCCCGAACCCCCCAGCGATTTTTTGACTCAAAAAGTTAGCTAAATTGGCCCAGAAATGGCCTTTTATGAAAATTATTTCGAAAAGTTTGACTTAAAATAACTTTAAACTTTAACTTAACCTTAAAACAGTGCAAAAAGTGCTAAAAAGTTAAAAACAGGCCTTATTTTGAAAAATTTTGCAGTTTTTGGCCATTTTTTACATTTTTGAGGTCCGAATTCTGGGGGGGGGTGATGGGGGTGCCCCATCATGTTTCTTGGGACGACCACCAACCTTCCACTATTTACCCCCCCCCCCCCAAGGCTTAAAGTTCCAGTGAACACATGCGGCTACCCCCACCCACAAGTTTTTCTCAAGGCACACCTAGCCAAGTCTGGGGGGCGCCCCACCACCCACACCTTGTAGGAAAAAGCCAGAATTAGAGAAATTGTCGTGGGGTATATATCATGAGGGTGCGCGGAGCGCCCCTCATAATATGAGCTATAAAGGCACTTTGCGGATTTGGGAAACTGCTAATCAGCCATAACTAATTAACGGTAGGGAGTTGAGAGCTAAAGTTTACATTTTTGAAATCTCCAGGCCAAGAGCTTTCGAATGATACCAAACTTGCCCGGAAAAAATGAACTTTGAAAAAATCGACTTTTTGATACAAGTTTAAAAGTGGGGTTTTTTTCTCTGTATCGACCACTTTTTTAGGGCGATTTTTGCGCACACCGATTTTTCAAACGGCCCATAGGAAAAATTTTTCTATACTAATTTTTGATTATCTAGGCGATGGTCCAGACTAAGTTTATGTTTGATTTCCGAATTTCGCTCTGGGTCGATTTTTACAGATGGTCAAAAATAGAAAAATCGACGTTTGGACTTAGAAATTTTTCGAGGTCGCAACACAGAAAATTGTCAAAAAGTCGTCTAAAATAGCGTTTTTCGGCCTTGGGATGGTACCCATATATAGTAAATCGGGGTCGCTGAACACGATGAGCATACTGCCGACGCCGTATCTCGCCTGGTTCATCTGGTTCAGCTGGTTCAACAGTGAACCAGCCCCAAGTTCAAGCTGTCAACAAAGAAAATGGTCTATAAACCATATAAAACAGCGTTTTTCGGCCTTGGGATGGTACCCATGTATAGTAAATCGGGGTCGCTGAACACGATCAGCATACTGTCGACGCCGTATCTCGCCTGGTTCAACTGGTTCAACGTTGAACCAGTTCCTGGTCCAAGCTACAGGAGATAGCTGGAAGGTTGATCTTTTGCACACAAAGGCTATTGGGCATGGGGAATTCACTGGTGGTGTTATTTTGGGGATCCGACATAAGGCTGGCCAGATCTGGTTCATCAGGTTCAAAGTTGAACCAGTTCCTGGTTCAAGCTACTGGATATAGCTGGAAGACTGATATTTGGCATACAAAGGTTGTTGGGCATGGGGAATTCACTGGTGGTGTTATTTTGGGGATCCGACCCCTGGTTCAAAGTTGAACCAGTTCCTGGTTCAAGCTACTGGAGATAGCTGGAAGGCTGATATTTGGCATACAAAGGTTGTTGGGCATGGGGAATTCACTGGTGGTGTTATTTTGGGGATCCGACCCATGGCTGGCCAGATCTGGTTAAACTAGTTCAAAGTTGAACCAGTTCCTGGTTCAAGCTACTGGAGATAGCTGGAAGCACTGGCGGATCCAGGATTTCGTGACGGGGGGGCGGCAAAATTGTTCCAGCGGGGGGTCTGGGGGGCGGAGCCCCCCAGAAGTTGAAGAAATTTTTTGTTTTTGCAATAAAATCGGTACTCGGATCTTTAATTCTTTTTATACTGAAGAACTGAACAAATTTTTTAAAATTCTTGACATTTTTAGGCAAATATGGTAATTTTCTCCGAAAAATCGGATGCATTTCAAGCTTTTTCTTTACAAATGCAATAAATAAGCGGTTAAAAAGTAGAAAATTCGCGCCGACGGCGCGAAATTTTTTGTTTTTTTGCTCTTTTTCCTCTTTCTCTCCTTAATTTTTCCTACCTTCGAATCGCGCCGGGGGGCGGCCGCCCCCCCCGCCCCCCCCCTGGATCCGCCCCTGGCTGGAAGGTTGATCTTTTGCACACAAAGGCTATTGGGCATGGGGAATTCACTGGTGGTGTTATTTTGGGGATCCGACCCATGGCTGGCCAGATCTGGTTCAACTGGTTCAAGCTACTGGAGATAGCTGGAAGGCTGATATTTGGCATACAAAGGTCATTGGACATGGGGAATCCACTGGTGGTGTTATTTTGAGGATCCGACGCATGGCTGGCCAGATCTGGTTCATCTGGTTCAAAGTTGAACCAGTTCCTGGTTCAAGCTACTGGAGATAGCTCGAAGGCTGGTATTTGGCATACAAAGGCTATTGGGCATGGGGAATTCACTGGTGGTGTTATTTTGGGGATCCGACCCAAGGCTCGCCAGATCTGGTTCAAAGTTGAACCGTTCCTTTTTCAAGCTACTGGAGATAGCTGGAAGGCTGATATTTGGCATACAAAGGTTATTGGGCATGGGGAATCTGCTGGTGGTGTTGTTTTGGGGATCCGACCAAAGGCTGGCCAGATCTGGTTCATCTGGTTCAAAGTTGAACCAGTTCCTGGTTCAAGCTACTGGAGATAGCTGGAAGGCTGATATTTGGCATACAAAGGTTATTGGGCATGCGAATTGGTCATACCACCTAAAAGAGCGTTTTTCGGAGTTTCGGAGCCGTAATAAGGCGGCGCTCCCAAAAATTGGAAGAAGGACAAGTAGGAAAAATGCTCCTTGCAGTCGCATGTAAAATGCAATATGAGCTATGAGGGTCAACATTTAAATGTGTCAAGGACAAGATTTAAAACGTTTAATATGAGCCAGCATCTAAATCGGTAAAGGACAAGATGTAACTGGCTAATATGAGCCGCTACGTTTCTCTTGGGCTCATATAACATATTGACGCGAGGATACTAAGTTGAGTTAACTCTTTTGCACTTTTCAAATTCGCATATACGTATGCATAATTGTCCTGACATACGTGTGCTCTTGATACAATAAGTAAAGTCAATCGTACGACACCGTGGATAAGCACACATCAAATTTTTACAGATCAGTTGTGTATTTTGTTGTATAAATGCTATGTACATTGAGCCGATAGCGAAGACTATACCGGTTTACAGGAGCTTTATACATTTGTTTCTAGTATTACAGTGTTTCAAAACTGGTATATGCCAAATATATACCACCTAATTCAACTTTAAAGGGGAGAACTTTAGCTGTATAAAGTGTTCAGATACCTTAAATTCGGTGTTTGAGCTGGCAAAATTAGATTCAGGCAGGACATCTGTAACCAAACATTACATGAAGCTATTGATATTACGCAAAACGGTGAGGATTTGTTCAAAGACTTGGGAATAAAAGTAAAAAGTCTGTAGGCAAAATGGTATGATGTCGTGATGTTAAGCCGTTGAAACCACGGCTGCGAGCGTCAATATGAGCCCAAGAGAAACGTAGCGGCTCATATTAGCCAGTTACATCTTGTCCTTTACCGATTTAGATGCTGGCTCATATTAGACGTTTTAAATCTTGTCCTTGACACATTTAAATGTTGACCCTCATAGCTCATATTGCATTTTACATGCGACTGCAAGCATTTTTCCTACTTGTATATATATATATATATACGAAAAATTTGTTTTGCGGCTAAAAACAGCAAAAATGAGTTAGAAAAAAAAATGTTCTCATTTTTTGCTATTATGGAAGGGAGGGGTGATTGGAGGATGGTGTATATATTTGGGCATAGGGGTAGCCAAGATTGTTTAGGGCGGTGTCGGGGACCTGTCCATTTGGGAGGGGTTCCCCTCCCCCAACACCTTGTGCACAGCGCGCTCCTCTGGTCATAGGTGTGTTTGAGGTGCCCTCCCTCTAAATGCACATACAAAAGCTTTGGCTGCCCCTCGGCCCTCCCCCAAGTTGACCTTTGGCCGACCCCCCCCCCACTAGGCTTATTCTATTTTACTTGCTCCACTACCCCCAAAGATCCGAGGGACGTGGGGCATCTGTCCTTGTATGGCTTTGCAATAATTATATCATAGGGGTCGCGGCAGCGACCCCTATAATATGTGTCAAAAGTCCCTGGAGACACCGTAAAATAAGCTGCGCAGAAGCTGCGCAAAATCCTGCGCAGATCCTGCGCAGATTTCATGCGCAAATTGTAGAGCACATCGAGTTTAGTATGTGTGTGAAGTTTCAGCCCCGTATCACTTTCCGTTAAAAAGTTGTGCCCCGGACCGGTTATGGCGGCGATGTTTTTTTCCGGTTTCTCCTATTTAATGGTCGTATTGTCCTGACTTTCCGCCTCTTTCACGTAATCTGCAGCGGAGGCCGGACCTAAAGGGGTATAGAGTCTGGTAGTACCCCATGCGCCATTTAAGAATCGCTACTTTTTTTGCGCCGCAGGTGCGCCACAGCGCCGCAGCGGCGCCGCAAAGTCGGCTCAGAGCGAAAAGTGACCATTTTTGTGGTCGCTGCGCAGCTCGAACGTTAAGAGCTGGAGCCGATTTCTTTTTATATTCAGAAACTACATATATTGAACTAACCAAATAGCTAAGTCTCGTTTCTCTATCACTTCCCATGCGACCACAGTGGCCGGTCAAAAATGGTGAAAATTCGAAAAATTAAAAATCGAAATTTCTCGCTGTGTATTCAACTTAGAAAGCTCAATTCTTTCATACAAAGGTTTTCTGGCACGGCGAATTGATTCCCGTAAGCAGTTTTGCCGTCGGACCCACCCATATTGCTGGGCTGGTTCCACTTTGCTGTCGGGAGGGTCAAGTCGGTACCGACTTCCAAGAACACCATATAGGACTGTGCATAGCCTCTCAAAACTTTGTCCATAGGGGTTTTCTGGTGCGCCCAGCTCATTTCCGGTGTCCGTTTTGCCGTCCGACCCACCCATTTTGCTGGGCTGGTTCCACTTTGCTGTCGGGAGGGTCAAGTCGGTACCGACTTCCAAGAACACCATATAGGACTGTGCATAGCCTCTCAAAACTTTGTCCATAGGGGTTTTCTGGTGCGTCCAGCTCATTTCCGGAGTCCGTTTTGCCGTCCGACCCACCGATTTTGCTGGACTGGCTCCACTTTGCCGTTTGAAGGGTAAATCGGGTAGAGGGTCAAGTGGTCAAAAATAAGATTTTTCAAAAGTGGTCAAATTTGGTACCAAATGAAAGCGCTAAGTGAGCTGAACAACTTTTGTCATAGAATTGCATGCTCAAAGTGGCTGTAGAGTGCTGTGGTAGGGTGGGGGTGGCCGGTGGGGACTTAGGCGATTTTGGGTCAAAACTAAAATTTTTCAAAAGTGGTCAAATTTGGTACCAAATGAAAGCCCGCATCGAACTGAGCAACTTTTGTCATAGAAGTGCGTACCTAAAGTGGCTGTAGAGGGCTGTGGTGGGGTGGGGTGGGGACTTAGGCGATTTTGGGTCAAAAATTAAAATTTTCAAAAGTGGTCAAATTTGGTACCAAATGAAAGCCCGCATCGAACTGAGCAACTTTTGTCATAGAAGTGCGTACCTAAAGTGGCTGTAGAGGGCTGTGGTGGGGTGGGGTGGGGACTTATGCGATTTTGGGTCAAAACTAAAATTTTTCAAAAGTGGTCAAATTTGGTACCAAATGAAAGCCCGCATCGAACTGAGCAACTTTTGTCATAGAAGTGCGTACCTAAAGTGGCTGTAGAGGGCTGTGGTGGGGTGGGGTGGGGACTTAGGCGATTTTGGGTCAAAAATTTTCAAAAGTGGTCAAATTTGGTACCAAATGAAAGCCCGCATCGAACTGAGCAACTTTTGTCATAGAAGTGCGTACCTAAAGTGGCTGTAGAGGCCTGTGGTGGGGTAGGGTGGGGACTTAGGCGATTTTGGGTCAAAAATTAAAATTTTCAAAAGTGGTCAAATTTCGAGTCAAATGAAGGCCCGCATCGCACTGAACAACTTTCGCCATAGAACCACCCACCCAAACTTGCTGTGTCGGATTTATATACTTTCTTTCTCAACCGGATTAAACGACAGACATAGGCCCAACACACATATTATCCCCTTTTGTGCGGAGCATTTTTGTTACTTGTATATAATATAAAACCAGGGTATATATTTCTTAGCGGTTTTTCGGGGGGGGGAGATTTTTTGCAAAAATGAGCTAAAAATTGGTATTTTTGGCGTATTTTACACGTAGAAAGGCAAAAAGTTCTCAAAAATGCCTGGATTTAATCTGAAAATAGTCATTTTTACGAAGAAACCGCCGTCGAAGCCGGAAATGGTTTGAAATTTTGGCAAAAACTTGGGCCCCCAAAAAATCCGGGGGGGGCGATTTCGGGGAGGGGAGGCAGTTCCGGGAAGAGGTCAATTTTGGGGGGTCCTCCGCCCCCCGGTAAAAATACCCAGTAATATATAACGTATATATATAGATTACTGCGGATGTTAGATTAATGAGCCGCGCCCGCAATAGAGAAAAGGTTTCCTGCTCTTATGGTTAGACCAGCCTTTTCATCCACAGCCATAAAAAATACATATGTAACAAACATGACCACCCATTGTCCCAAACTAGAAGACATCTGCCCTCCGGAAAATGTGTCCCGCGCCACGGCGAATCAGTTTGGCGACGATTTGGCCTCAGCCGATGCAGGAGTCTTCTGTCCGTGTCATCAGCATCGCTTGACTCCTCAGACGTCCCCGTCCTCTGCCTACTGCCATCATCAGTCCTTCCGACTGATTTCCTGTTCCCGTCACCACCACTATTCCCCGCTTCAACATTCCAGGCCTGTCTTGGGCTCCTATCCTTCAGGTTGGCCGGACATTTCTGACGACCGTCCGCCCAGATTTCCCGGTTTTCGGAATTTTCCCTTCCCCTCCCCCTCCTCCTCCTCCGTCTCCGTCTGCTGGCCTCCAGTCTTCTACTGGGACTGGCTTATATCCTGTCCAGTCCTCACAGTTCTCTGGGGACTCCTGCGCTCTCTCAGTCATCATTCCGCCGCTGTCTTTCTTTCCTCCTCCTCCCCACACTGGACTCTGCTAAGCCTTCTATTCCTGCTGTCAGTTCCCTATCATGGAGGTCCTGGCCTGTTCGGGGCGACGGGAGCCCTTCAGAGAACCTCCTTCTACACGAACACTTGGGCTGTGAAGATTGATGGTGGTGAAGCGGAGGCACAGCGTGTGGCTGCTCGACATGGATTCGAATACTTGGGAGAGGTCTGTACTTGCCTTTTTCTACATTTATATTGCATATGTTTGTTTTGCATGCGTAAGTACGTTCACTATATAATTACAGTGGGTTACTGTGAAGATTTCAAGACTTTTTAATGTGGAGACGGCATCATGGGAGGTAAACTGCTGGTGCGGGGGAGAGGTTTTTTGGAATGTTTTTGTAAATTTGTCTTTATGGCGTTTTAATATTTTGCTTGAAATCAGTGTGTCTAAGCGTATACACCTATATATCTAAATTTATATGAGTTTCAGGTTGTTTCTGGAACAAGTTATTATCTATTTGGAAAGCTCAATGCTGCGAAGCGATCAACGCGAAGGCATAAGCGAGCGACAATAGACTTATATGGGGATCCTTCAGTATGTTTTTAACTTAAGGAGGTGATTCCTTTTGGTGTCTTCAACTTTGAATCGTTATTACTCATGGAGTTGGGAAGCTATCTTATATCAAAAGCATATCAAAATGTAGCTTAACGTTTTTATAGTTTTTAACGAAAATATACAATGAAACTATATTTGGCCGTAATGTTTTTAGGAAATTTTAGAAGGAAGGACTAAATTTTTTCAGTATTTTCGCAGGCTGCTCATAATTTTTTCCAGGGACATCGGTCATTTTATCTGATACCTCTATGAAGTAGCCGGGGACCTGTTCTTAATTACTGTAAAACCGCTCCTCGTTGTGTAGAAATTATATAGTTAAGATGTGTACGCAACCTGAATTTTGTCTATTATTCTCGTTGTTGTCAAGTGATTACTTTAGCTAGAAAGCAACAGTCGGGACAATTGAAAAAAGGGTCCCGGACCCGGGGTATATTTTAGAGTAGAACGAATCTGCTAAATAGCAGCCCTTCATTTTGGAGAGTGAGTGATCCGCAAACCGCGGAAAAATTATCCGTTGCATTTTTAAAAATTTTACAGCCTATATTGCGTATATAGTCGAGGCGGCTAAAAATAACCCCGACAAAGTGAGGTAAGAAAAAGACTCCCACGGAGAACTCAAGGTAGCAGATAGAGAGACCTAGTATAGCACAAATTGAAGGTCGATCTTTAGACTACAATGGCATCAGCCAGCACGCCAAACTATAACTTGCACCTGACTGGAGTTTTTTAGGCTTGTACGTAAAAAGTAGGAGCTTTTTCCCTTAGGTGCATTTTTATCCGCCCCGACTATGGTAAATGGATAATGACCATGCCTCAAATAATTGGCCTCTGTAGAGCCTTTAAAGTGATACTGTTAGTTTAATTTTGTGGCATGTGTAGCTCAAGATGCCCCCCACTTCGTGCCACTTTTCAGCAAGTGTCCACCCACGTTTCTGGCTTTTTCCTACAGAGGGGGGGGGGGGGGGGGGGCGCCCCCCCCAGAATTCCGCCCCCCCCCCCCACACTTGGGGGCCCCCCCAGGATTCGGGCCTCCCCCCCCCAGAACTTCACAGTGCCCGGAAAAATAGGGTTTTGAGGGTACATTTTGAAAAATTTTTCCTTCTTCGCCGGATTTTTACACATTTTAAACATTTTTAGCTATTTTAAGCTTAAATTGAAGTTAAAAATAGTTAATATTTTAGCTCAGCAGCAAAAATAACTATTTTTAAGCCTTTATGAAAAATTTTTCGGTCCCCCCAGACATCCGTGCCCCCCCCGCCGGGGGGGGGACCGCCTCCCAGACTCCCCCCCCCCAGAAATTTTTGCCTAGGAAAAAGCCAGCGTTTTTGGCAGTCGCCCGAAAGTGTCGAAAACTTAAGTTTTCAAATTTTCAAACCCTTTCTCAAGTTTAGCTAATTTAGGAGCTTGTAAGCTCTTTTTGGGCTTAAAAACAGTAATATTTAGAGTTTTCCTCAAAGATGCAAATTTTTCGCTAAACATTTTGGTTTATAGCTTCGGCTTGATTGCCCCCTACTTTTCGGAAGCCCCCTCCCTAGGGGAACGGGCGAAGCCCCCTTTCCACTTTCAAAACTTTAAAATGTGCCAGAAATGTATTTCTCGATTGGAAAAGAAAGTTGCTTCAAAAAGTAACATTGTAAAACACAACGATATCTTTGGAATGACATTAGTTGTAATATACAGTTATATATATAATGTATATAATGCAGCAGCTATCCTACTATCAGAAAATGGCAGAGGTCGACCTGAACGCATTATGTCGAATTTTTGAAGAGGGATTGCGCAGAGGATGTTAGAACGCTAAAATAAGAGTTTTTGGAAAGTTTTGTAGGATTTCAACTTGGTTGGGCCGTAAGCAAACAATATGACACCAAAAGGAATAGTTTCCTTAACTCTGTTCATTAATTAATGCATTATGAGTGGTAAGGCTTAGAGCATTAAAGATGGCCGTTTTGTAAAAACGTTTCACAAATAAAATGAAGACCAGTAGAATGGCTTTGTATTTGTTTGGTTAGTTTTGCCGTGTAGAAGTAGTGCGGAATTTTGGTTTTCAGAGTACGGTTGCATATTTTAGGTGTCTTGGATGTCTCAGCAAGTTGCCAAAAAGAGGGTAAAACGGGGTTTTCGCGCCTATAGATCCGTGCCTAATGATCCTAATTGGCCAGATATGTGGTACTTGGTAAGCTGTTTGTTTTGTTGTTTTCTAAAAAGCAGCTGCATCTAATGTCTCTTGAGACGAGCAATTGGTATGTAGTACACTAGAAAAGTCAATGGACAAAATTAACTTTGTTTGATTCGGTTCAGATACAATTTTACGAGGATTTCTGCTTGCGAGCGATCGAAGTCTAAGCCTAATTTTGGCGGATCCGGAGTGTAAAAAGTAGTGATGGGCACTGGATATCCGGATAATTTTCATATCCGGATAATGTCTGATTTCAGTAATAAATCCGGATATTCGTGTACATTTCAGTCAAAACAATGAAAGATTAGCAAATTTTTGACAAAAATTTCAAAAATTGTATATTTTTCAAAAATTCCTCTGAAATTATTGTTGAATAAAAGGTGCGGAAAATATTGTCCTACCGGAGGGTCTGGGGGGGGGCGGAGCCCCCAGAAGTTGGAGAAAAGTTTTTTGTAATAAAAGTTGTCTTCTTAATATCTTTAATTCTGTGCTTTTTGAAGAACGGAGAAAAGTTTTGAAAATATGTGTTACACAGTATTTGAGCAAACATGGAAATTTTCTGCGAAAATTAGAACACATTGCAAACTTTCATCATAGACAATCATTAACTAAGTTGTTAAGAAGAAGAAAATTTGCAACGATGGAACGGAATCTTTGGTTTTTGTTTTTTTCTATTTTTCTTCTTAATTTTTCCTACTTTCGAATCGCGACGGGGAGGTAACTATAACTAAACGCCCGGCCTTCTCCCCCCGCCCTTATTGTTTTGTTTTTAGGCAAACTGGCTTTGTAAGTGCATAAAGTAGCTAAAAATTAAGAAAATGTTTGAAACTGTGACTTTAGAAATTTTCGAATTTCTCGAATTTCGAAAATTTCAGAATTTTCGCCACGATTGGGCGATCTACAAAAGCGTGGGGGATCACACCCGCTCCCTCCTCCACTAAAATTTCCAGAGTTTTACCGTGGACTACACCAATCTGGAATAGCTCAAGCTTAAGAATAGCTCGAGTATACCTAGAATATAAACTGTTATACTCGAGTTAGTCCCCAGCACCACTCGAGAATAAGCTAACCTCGAGTATAAAATTGCAGAAATTCATTCCTGAGCTATTCCTCATCTTGACCAGGTTTAGCTCGAGAATAAGGAGATTTCTAGAAAATTTTGGTTGTTTAAATATTTTCACTTCCTGTTTTACAATAATATAATGCAAAGATCATTTACTAAAAGTAAACTAACTAGAAGGTTTAAAGTATCGAAATATAATTCCTAAAATATTTTTGTTTTGGACACATCAACCTAGCTGCAGTAAATCGCCGATACCTACGGCTATGTTGTTATTTCATACATAATCGTTCTTATTGTTCTTGTTTTGCAGTCCATTTCGGCTGTTATAAAACTTCAAAAGATTGGTCAATCAATTGGGCTAACACTGAGTTATTCTAGAGTTTCGTCTTTAATAAATTTAACCTCGAGAATAGCTCAAGGTTAATTTATGAATGAATGCGTAAAATTTGATTGGTTAATATTAAAAAGTTCGAGAATAAGATTATACTCGAGCTAACCTCGAGGTTTGTAATTCTTGAGCTAAACTCGAGTGGTGCTGGAGAATAGGACCTCAGGAATAGATGCGGACTGGGTCGAGAATATATAGTTAACTCGGAGTTAGCTCCGACTTAGGCTAACCTCGAGAATAGTTGGTGCAGTCCACCGTTAGGGTCATTTTTTCTAGGCGAGCCGAATAGAATGCACAGTGTATGTATATAGCTATGTACGTAGATCTATGGTGCATCTTCATGCGAAAGGAGGCCCTTGTCGAATGAAGATTGTGGGGCAGGGTCTACCGTTCCATGCAGTCCCTGCAATAATATAATATCATGTTTAACATCTTGTTGTTTAGTGTTTTTGAGACATTATATATGTTATAGGGTCTTATTTCGATACCCCCGCACCACTCAAAATCCTTAAAACTTGACCAAATGAGCTAAAATTTGGTAGCGACCCCTATAATATGAGTGAAAATGGTCGAATGACCGTGTAAAACAAGGCTGCGCAGAAGCTGCGCGGATTATGTGCGCAAAAAATTGTACGTGTCGAGTTTAGTATGTTCCTGAAGTTTCATCCCCGTACCACTTTCCGTTAAAAAGTTATGCCAAAAATCGCTTACGAGAGATGTTTTTTTCCGGTTTCTCGCTTTTGATGTCTCATAAGGGGGTTTTGTAGCTTGAATAACTACAGATAGAAAAAATTTTGCCTATGAAACCCATATATATTCTTGTAGTACAAATCAAAAATAAGAAAATAAGCTAGTTTTTATGCCTCCCTGGGCCGGAAAAAATTTTTGGCTGGGGGCCAAAGTCGGCCAAAACGCTAAAATGGCCAAAAAGTATGCTTCAAAGGCGCCTTAATAAGTCAGATTGGGCTATATATGGGGTAATACTGACTATATGGTTAAACAGTACACATATCGGGGTCGTTCAAATCTATATGATTTTCCGTCTTCGTGCGTATTTTTTCGGTACTGGCCGGCCAAGTTGGTGAATTTTGGGTCGAACTTGAACTTAATTTTTTCGTTATTTTGCTACATGGGTAGCTCAAACTTTGCAACAAAGGTTTTTTGGGACGGAGAATCGATTCCCGCTATCAGTTTTGCTGCTCGAGTAACCCAAGTTGCTGGGCTGGTTCCACTTGACCGTCTGAGGGGTCATGTCGGTAACCGCTTTCCGGAGGTCCATAGTAGGCTTTACTTTGCCTCTCCAAACTTTGGATATAGGGGTTTTCTGGTGCGCCCAGCTCATTCCCGGTGTCCGTTTTGCCGTCTGACCCACCCATCTTGCTGTGCTGGTTCCACTTTGCCGTCTGGAGGGTCCGGTCGGTACCGACTTCCGGGAACACCATATAGGACTGTACATAGCCTGACAAAACATTGTCTATAGGGGTTTTCTGGTGCGCCCAGCTCATTCCTGGCATCCGTTTTGCCGTCTGACCCACCCATCTTGCTGTGCTGGTTCCACTTTACCATCTGGAGGGTCAGTTGGGTGGGGGGTCAAGTGGTCGAAAATAAAATTTTTCAAAAGTGGTCAAACTTAGTACCAAATGAAAGCCCTGAGCGAGCTGAGCAACTTTTGTCATAGAACTGCATGCTCAAAGTGGCTGTAGAGTGCTGTGGTGGGGTGGGGACTTAGCCGATTTTCGGTCAAAAATGAAATTTTTCAAAAGTGGTCAAATATGGTACCAAATGAAAGCCCTAAGCGAGCTGAGCAACTTTTGTCATAGAACTGCATGCTCAAAGTGGCTGTAGAGTGCTGTGGTGGGGTGGGGTGGGGGACTTAGGCGATTTTCGGTCAAAAATGAAATTTTTCAAAAGTGGACAAATTTGGTACCAAATGAAAGCGCTAAGCGAGCTGAGCAACTTTTGTCATAGAACTGCATGCTCAAAGTGGCTGTAGAGTGCTGTGGTGGGGTGGGGTGGGGACTTAGGCGATTTTCGGTCAAAAATGAAATTTTTCAAAAGTGGTCAAATTTGGTACCAAATGAAAGCCCTGAGCGAGCTGAGCAACATTTGTCATAGAACTGCATGGTCAAAGTGGTTGTGGAGTGCTGTGGTTGGCTTGCTTGCTACTGTTGAAAGATATCTATATATATACGTACATATATACCTTTATGAGCATACATATATAAAATAATAGAAAACAAGAACAAAAAGTGCTCCTTCGTCGCATGTAAAATACATATGAGTCTTTGTAGGCAGGTTGTACATAAGCAAAAACTAGCCTGTAAAATACATATGAGTTCCGTAGGGAGGTTGTAAATTAAGGAAAACAAGTTGCAACCGCTTTACATATGAGCCTGTCCTACAACGAGGCTCATATTGGCGTCACAGTGCATTCCACATTAAAGCCTCATTAAAGAACCTTAGCTTCATCCACATTACGGAAAAATGAATAGACGTCGTGGCCCAGAAGAAATGGACTGAAGTGAACTACGACTGCTCAAGCTGTACATGCAACCTGATGTTTCCTGAAACACTATGGCACACCTCTAATGCATTCTCGAAACACTTTCACATTATACACACGCAGAATGCGTTCCCACTTGGCTGTGAGTCAGAGCGCCTCATGGCGTACCGTATTGAGCATATGCACACTATAATGACTGATCAACATTGTATATATGAAGGATAATTTGTAATGAAAAGCTTTATGCAGTATGTATTTATATAAAAGTAAAATATATATCTGCAAATTATTCGTATTATGACATACGCCAATATGAGCCTCGTTGTAGGACAGGCTCATATGTTAAGCGGTTGCAATTACTTTTATATAAATATAATACTGCATAAAGCTTTTCATTACAAATTGTCCTTCACATAGCTTGTTGATCAGTCATTATAGTGTGCATATGCCCAATACAGTACGCCATGAGGCGCTCTGACTCAGAGCCAAGTGGGAACGCATTCTGCGTGTGTATAATGTGATAATGTTTCGAGAATGCATTAGGTGTACCGTGTACCACAGCGTATCGCGAAATATTAGGTGTGCCTTAGTATTTCAAGAAACATCAGGTTGCATGTACAGTTCAGATTGAGCAGTCGTAGTTCACTTCAGTCCATTTCTACTGGGCCACAACGTCTATTCATTTTTTCCGTAATGTGGATGAAGCTGAAATTCTTTAATGAAGCTTTAACGTGGAATGCACTGTGACGCCAATATGAGCCTCGTTGTAGGACAGGCTCATATGTTAAGCGGTTGCAACTTGTTTTCCTTAATTTACAACCTCCCTACGGAACTCATATGTATTTTACAGGCTAGTTTTTGCTTATGTATATACAACCTGCCTACGAAGACTCATATGTATTTTACATGCGACGAAGGAGCACTTTTTGTTCTTGTGGTTATATTTTCGACTACGCTGAGTTCAAATGTCGCAAAATTTTTCTATTTCGCAAAAATTGGCTTATGTTCGATTTCTAAGGGGGGCCTCTAATTTCCAAAGGAAATCGAAAAATTTTTGTCTTCGATTTTGCTGAAAAGTTGTATATGGGGTGGGGGTTTTTGGGGTCGTAGAATACGAATCTGAAGTCCCTTTTTGGATTAAACTGTTCGTTAGCTCAGAGTAAACTAAAGGTTTAAGCTTAATACTGGCTTATTTTTACTGGGGGCCCCCACTCGGCAACCTCCCCCCCATTCGAGGTCCCCCCATAAAAGCCCCCATAAATTTTGACCTCCCCCACAAGCCAAAAAATTGCCAGATTTCACCATTTTATCCTAAATTTTCAAAACATTTTCCGGCTTTGCCGGAATTTTAACGAAATTTTCGCTATTTTAGCGTAAAAACACCTAAAATTAGTCATTTTTTAGGATTTGTTTGGCAATTTTTACACAAAAAACGTAAAAATTTGCAAAATTTTTATCAAAAATATGCCCCCACTTTTGGTGAGCCGAGCCCCCCCATAAATTTTGGCCTAAAAATAAGCCAGTAAGGTGTAAGCTTATACTGAGCTAACCCAAAGCTGATTCAAAAACGGACTCCAGATTCGTGTTCTACGACCCCGAAAACCACTATGTACAACTTTTCTGCAAAATCGAAGTCACAAATTTTTTCGGGTTCCCTTGGTCCCCCCTTAGAAATCGAATTTAGCGAAATCGAAAAATTTTGCGATATTTGAATACAGCGTTGTCGAAAACATATCCATACCAAATTTTAGCTCATTTGGTCAAGTTTTAAGGATCTTGAGTGGTAGAGGTGAGCACGGGCCGGATGTTTTCGGTCCGGCCCGGCCCGCTGGCAAAATTTTTCGGCCCTGTCCGGCCAGGCCCGCTCGAAAATTCGGCCCTGCCCGGCCCGGCCCGCTCGAAAATTCCCTGCCCGGCCCGCCAAAAGAAAAAATCCAAACTTTTACTGACAATATTTTTTCAAAGGCTTTAATGCAAGATTGGAGAGGCTAAATTATGCAACGAAATGTTAAATTTTGCCATAAAATAACCTCAATCAGTTAATGTGTAGCGAACTAAATTTTAGTGTCTAGAGTTGATCCGACCAGTTTAGGCCCGCTCCTCCCTGCAGTAAATTTCTCGGTGTGGCCCGACCCGGCACGCTAACCAATGGAGGTCGGGCCGGGCCGACGAGCCGAAATTCTTATGTGGGGGCACTGGCGGACCCAGGATTCGGAGACGGGGGGCGGTAAAATTTCTCCAGCATGGGGTCTGGGGGGCGGAGCCCACCAGAAATTGAAGAAATTTTGTGTTTGCAACAAAATCCGGCTTCGGATTTTTGAAGAACTGAGAAAATTTTTTACTTTTTGGCATTTTCAGGCAAAACTGGTTTCTCCGAAAAATCATATGCATTTCAAGCTTTTGCTTCCTAAATGCAATAAATATGCGGCTACAAGCAGAATTCGCGCCAAAGGCGCGAAATTTTTTGGTTTTTTGCCTTTTTTCTACTTTCCTTAATTTTTCCTACCTTCGAATCCCGACGGGGGGGGGGCGCGGCCCCCGTCCCCCCTGGATCCGCTCCTGTTTGGGGGAAGGGGTAATCGAGATAAGACTCATGTATATACGTAGTTCTTATAAGTGTATATGCATACGTATAATTCGCACGTTTATATTCGTTGCATTTCTTTAATTAAAAAATTTTCTGGAGCAATCCTATGTGCGTACGTCGTATATATAATTTATATGTAGGTATTTATCTTCGCGGCCTTATGTCAAAATAAATTGCCAATTTTGTCAGTGAGATGTGACAGTTTCCTCTAAACTGAACTCATTTTTCAGTTCTTTTTTCAAATGTCTGTATATATGTCATTTTCTTACTAGGTACATACTACGTTTATACGTAATATACGCATTGAGAAACGTTGCATACGTATGTTACAAGCATATGTGCGGAATCAATTGTATCCTATATTTCACACTTGATTGTGTGCGCAAGCAAATGGTTTAAGTTTGTATATATATGATGAAATAATATGGTTCATTCTATATGTAAATACGTGTACGTATATATATGAGGAAAGGAAATATCTGTATATATAGGTAGGTATATCTGGCCTTGGGGCACATTCCACTGTCTCCGTAGCTATATCGCTATATATATACAGAAGAGTTGAATTCCACGCTTCTATTCTTTGTAGAGGCAAACCAAAAGAACTTCAACTGCTACTGTGCTTACCCACGATCTAATTCCTGAGGGAGGATTTATAGGCTACGCTTTCCAAAATGGCCATGTGTACTCAGACAGCATACAGGCACTACTTTCTATCCTAATGTAAAGTATATATATACGTTATATATATATTATATTTATATATATATATGCACGCTTTTATATATACGTAATCGTAACGATATGTGTATATATTTTCTGCCTGTAATGAATATAGCACACTTCTGAGAGTGTGCTGTACGTACCTTGTAGGTGACAAATGGTGATTCTGTAGAAGAACGGGTTGAGGAGGGTCCCCTCGTAACCCCAGATTTTTAAACACACACATAATAATGTGGGCAACTTTTTCCCTCTAAAAACTGCCAAGGGTGTGCTTGTGGTTTATGAAACTAGCCGTATATGTAAATATGTTGTGAATGTGGGAGCAGAGAAGTGGTTGGTTTGAGTTTTATCTTTTTCGCTCTTCTCTTCCCCTTCCTTTCCTGCCATCATTCTGCTGGGAGGAGGTCTGGGTGGCAATTTTTGCTGCCTGACTGGGTTTAATTCTATATTTATGGACAGAAAAGGAAAGACTCATAAATTTGGTTAATTTTGTACTGCACTGCTGCCTTATCAAACGACCTCAGCTTAGAGCGCAAAAGGGCCCGGGAAAGGGATCACGGGAAGCCGGGGGAAAGTGATAATTTGTGTGATTGCTTTTTGAGATTAAAACTGGGTTATCCTTGATAATACGTATATACACATAGTGTATACGTTCGTATTATCGCAAGCTTTTAATCAGCTGAATTTTTCGGTTGAAAAGCAAAGAAAGTATCTATATAAATAGAATAGAACAAGTATGAATTGAAAACTAGAAAAAGCTAAAGAAAAATATGTACAGGCATTATACGTACGTACGTCTGTGTGTTAGGTATATATAATATGTGGGCCATGTACGTAAGAACAACGAATATATATACAGATTTTATATTTAACTAATTAGGAAGGGAGAAATTGCCACGGCGAAGACTAGACCGTCTTAATTAATCTGGGTTTACTTGGGAATTGGGAATAGAGGATGTAATGAGGTGCAAATTTTTTAGTCGAATTTGTTTTAATTTTTGAGGTATATATATATATATATATATAGACACGTATATACATGTGCATGATCTGTTTTTTTACCATCCAAAAAGCTAGCTGGAAATAGGTAACAGTGATATGTTTGGTATATATAACATTTAGGGGCGATATCGCAATCACACATTGGCAAACCTGCTGTATATACCCAATCCAGTTAAAGAATGAAAGTAGGACAGGTTGCACACCATTCAGAAGGTCCCGACAAATCGTGCATCTGGTGGGTGCGTCGAGTGGTTAAGGAGTTCGACTGAGTATCCGGCTGTCCGATATGAGCAAGGGAAGAAGTATATATATACGTATCGATTCGCCGTGGGCTATAGCCAACCTAGCTATCTATCCTTACCTGGTGGGTAAGTGATGGGTATATTATATATGCCACCACAGTGGAAAGGTGTATATATATATATATATATATATGTATATATAATTGTTTACCGGGGGGGCGGTCCCCCCCCCGAAGTAGACCGTCCTCCCCTAGAATGCCTTCGTTCCCGGGATTTTTTGGGGCCCTAATTTTTGCCAAAATAGGCAAATATTCAAAATTTTTCCGGCTTTGCCGGAGATTTTTTCGTAAAAATGACTATTTGAAGCTTAAATCCTGGCATTTTTGAGAACTTTTTGCCTTTCTACAAATTCTACAAGTAAAATACGCCCAAAACTGCCAATTTTAGCTCATTTTTGCAAAAAATCCCCCCTTCCGGGCCCGGGGGGCCCGCCGGGAAGCCCCCCGAAAAAATCCCTAAAAAATACCCTGACGTCGACGTGTATATACCACAACAGTGGATAGGAGTCTGCGTGAAAGGCCTCTCTTATCACGATTGCAGTCATCATTTCAGGTGTCGCTCCTTCCTGGCTCTACGGCTGGGAATCGGGAGGTGAGCACCGGCACCCCGTGTCCTGTAACAGGATAGAGGTATCTCCAGGGTTAAAACTTTGCCCCTTTTCCTTTCTTACCCAAGGGCAACTCTCGTAGGTATTTACGTATATATGCAGATAGCTGACTGTAAATAAGTTTGCTAATAATGTTTTTATTGTTACCAAAACCTGGGATGTTTTCGTCCGATTCTATTGGTGCGTAAAATGGCGCATTAGTCCTACAAAGGAAACCGCCTGCCGCCATAAATAGCATTGCAGGTATAGAAAATGCTGGAGCAATAAAGTTTGCACTTTGTCATTATTTGATTTGCTGTAAAGAAAGTTTTTGGTTTCCTGCCTGCAACACTTCACACCAAATCACATTATATGTATAAGCTGATGACGTTACGTATATACCTACTTATTAGTATACTATTTGCATGTATATATATGTTAGTGTTATTTTGGATTACACAATTGAAGAAATATTATAGCTTATTTGTACAGTCCAGCTTTAACCCATATATACGTATATATATATATATATATATATATATATATATATATGTATATATATACACCTATATTATGTAGGGGCGCTACATATTACGCATGTTTACTTAGGCTGTCAAAAGACCATTATGTGTACTGATAGAAAGTTTTGTGTAGACATACATAGTGGTAGGTATGTTTATTATTGTGTTTGTTACAACTTGCCCTTCTTACAATTGCTTGCATTCCATTTAATGTTATATATATACCCTTGTTTGTACGTATGTATGAAAATATTTCTGTTTTACATTTCACAACAATAAACTCAGGCATATATATACAGGTATACATACATAATATATAGTTTCCCCCAGTTTTCCAGTATGGTGAAAATGACAATTTACTATTCTGAATCTGTGTTGAAACTCTTGCAAATTTCACTTCATTTGGGGGTGGGAGGGGGGAAATTCGGCTGACTAAACAAGTCAAATTGTCTGTAGTTAAACTGATCTAGATTTATAATTTCTCTATTTTCGACGTGGTTTTATAAATTTATATTACGTACTGTGTATATATTTACGTATATATTGGATGAGAAAAGTTGGCTTTTATAAATTTATATTACGTACTGTGTATATATTTACGTATTGGATGAGAGAAGTTGGCTTAGAGAAGTTGGCTTAGAGGAAAATAGAAATGTTTCGTTTATAGACTTAGCACGCATGGATATATATTATATAATTGTAAATCTAGTCATAAACCAGAATAATGATATGTGCTTTTTACAACGTATATATAACAAATCAAAACCAAATCCTTTGACCACAGGAAGAACTATACACGTAAACAAACAAAAGGAATGGTCAAACAAAATTGTTACATATGCATAGTAGATACATATATGGCATGCAATACTAATAAAGTATATACGATGAGTAGGTAGGTATATATATATAACCAAACCATTCGTTTAAAGCAAAACCAAATTGCGTACAACCCGAATAGTGTGTAATAACATTGAGATGTCGATTCCCTTCTTCCCACCCCCGCAACCTTGAAAGTGGTAAAGCCTGACTAAACTGAACTAGAATCTGGTATGGGTGTGCTTTTGACAACGCTAAGTTCAAATTCAAAAAATTGCAAACTTCTGTTTTTGATTTTTTTCGATTCGCATGGGATCGACCAAGGGGAACGGACACCGATTTTGTATCAAAAGTTGTGTGCAGGGTTGTTTGCCGGTTATTCATCGGTCCACGAACACGAATCAGAAGACGGTCTATCGATAGTTAAATTACAATTGTAAAGTTTAGATTTTTGGTAACCATGTATTGACTGAATTGGTTAAAACCTGTGACTAGTAAGACTGGTGGGGCTGGGGTAGGGTATCTACGTACATATATTTACCTACTGTGAGTGAGGTTAGAAGCGTATCTAGGTAGTTTTGCACGCTGAAAATAGCTGAAACAATGCTTTTAAAGCACTCTAAATGGCTAGTTGTTAGAAAGAAATCCGGGCCATGTTTTCCCCGCACCATATGTTTTCCCCGATTTTCGAGTAAAAAAACATGGACAAATCCTGTTACCGCCAAAGCTGAGAGAGGTAAAAGAGAAGTTTGAATATATGATTGGATAGGTATATATGTGCCCACGGTACATAACAATCTACTCAAACCGATCCAAAACCAAATGAAGAAAAAGCTGGAGGCTTGCTTTCCTATTCATGTTCTCCCCCCTGACTATACGTATGATTTTTATACCGTCGTTTTTTCATTCATACTTTTAGAATCGTGGTCCCGGTTTGGACATGAACGTTCAGAAGGCCTGGGAGATGGGCGTTACGGGTCGCAACGTGGTGGTCACTATTCTGGACGATGGACTGGAATTTACCCATCCGGATATCCAGGAGAACTATGACCCGCTGGCCAGTCATGATATCAATGACAATGATGCGGATCCGACGCCGCGCTACGATCTGTCCAATGAGAATAGGTTGGTTGGTGTGATAAAATGAATGAATGAATGAATGAATGAATGAATGAATGAATGAATGAATGAAGAGTTGGTGTTAGTATTTGCCTCCCACGGGGGTCCCTCACCCTACGTCTGAAGTTTTTTGTAAACAAGTATATATCTCTTCGATATCCATCCTGCAGTACAATAATTCAGTTGAAATGATCATTGCGCTACTTGCTTGGTATATTATTTTCATCTGTCGTCGCAGTTTGTTCATTTTTAAATACGTATATAATATGTAAAATACAATGGTTTATAGACTTAGTCAATTGGACTTTTTGCTGGAGCTGGACCCTCTGTATTTTTTCTTTTTCTCGCTAAATTGTTCGAAAAGTCAGTATAGTGTTAGTTTTGTGAAAAAGTTGTAACTGTTTTTCTATGACACATATCTTTTTGTATTCTAAAAACTGAATATTTATTCTGAACAGTTTGTGGGAATACAAAGTTTTGTAAGGGTGTATCTAAAAATACAGTTTTATATGTGTCTAGTCATTGTTAACTGTGTAAGTCTGTATAGACATTTTTTGGTTGGTTTTTATAATAATCTTTTGAGTCAGAGTCTGCTACAGTGAGTGACCTTGTGTTTACACATTTTTGCTTCCAAATACAATACAGTACGGGCAGTTCCTATTATACACACACACACACTCTCACACACTTAACATATACATTTTCGTTAGGTGGTTCTTTTTTTCAGGCACGGGACACGCTGTGCTGGTGAAGTTGCGGCCGTCTTCAACAACAATGTTTGCGTTGTGGGAATAGCGCATGATGCAAAAATTGGTGGTAAGAGACAGTTGTTTTTTGTTGGATCGCAGTTACTTACTGGTTACTTATAATTATTTTGGCATTGCTGAGTCAATAATAGTTTGACACTTCTTGAGTTCGGTGACATTGACACCTCTATTGTCATTTGATGGATGTTCGTCGTGTAGTATTCTGACTTGGAAACAATTTTTGGATTTTAACAATATGAAAACGTTTTTGTGTTTGGGAAGATTGTTGCGAACAGACCAGGCAGAAAGTAGCAAACAGAATGTGCGAGGTTTGTATCAAAAATTGTTTTGCTAGAAAGCTTGCAACTTGTTTGTTTGCAACAAGAAAATGAAGTAAACGCTGGCCGTGCAGGGATATCATCAGAGAAAACGCCAATGAAAAACTTCTACACTGTCTGCAATCATTTAGGTAGGCAAATATCTTAGCTCGAAACAGGAGAGAGCCAATAGGCAGCCGAGTTTTTTTCTGCATTTGTTTGTTTGTTTATTTATTTGTTTGTTTGTTTGTTTTTGACAATTTTTGTCCTTCTCTTGTTTCAGGTATTCGTATGTTGGACGGTGACGTGACAGATGCAGTGGAGGCTCGATCCCTCAGTCACAACAAGCACCACATTGACATCTATTCTGCCAGCTGGGGTCCGGATGATGATGGGCGAACGGTGGACGGTCCGGCCCGGTTGGCTCAGTTGGCCTTTGAACAGGGCATTGTGAAGGTATACTTTCCTGACTTATTTTGAGGCCAAAATGTAGTGGTTCAAAGTTGCCCTCCACTATCGATGTAGGTTTCATCAAAAATGGGGGGCTGGGCATAATTTTTGAAAAAGTTTGCGAATTTTTTCTTTTTTAGTGAGTAAAAACTGTTGAAACTCGCTGTCAAATGACTAAATTTAGGTGTTTTTAAATTTAGCGAAGCCGGAAAAATTTAGGTGTTTTTAAATTTAGCGAAGCCGGAATATGTTTTGAACATTTAGGGTAAAAATGCTAAAATTTGGCAATTTTGGAAGGGGAGGAGAAGTACGCCACGTTGTAGTACCAGTACTAGCTAAACTAAAAAATAAGTTTATCAATTGTTAATTAATTAGTCAAATGATGATTATTGAAATTAGTCAAATTAGTTAATGATCAAATTTACTGTAGAAAACTATTGGTTTTTAACAGAATCTTTAATTTTTTGTGTATTTTTCAGGGCCGAAATGGGAAAGGCTCCATCTTTGTCTGGGCCTCAGGGAACGGGGGTCGTGATGCTGATTCCTGTAACTGTGACGGCTACACGAACAGCATCTATACGCTCAGCATATCCAGTGCCACGGAAAAGGGTAACGTGCCCTGGTACAGTGAGGCCTGCTCTTCCACCCTGGCCTCCACGTACAGTTCTGGATCTCATGGAGAACGGATGATTGTAAGATATATACTACTGTTAGGATAGAAATCTGAAATTTAAGATACTACTATTAGGATAGAAATGAGATTTTATATGCGAGCCAGTGGCGCACGTCCTTCCATCCGAAACCAGAAGTAAAAGAAAAAATTTTCTTGTCAGCCACGAAATTTCGAAGCTTTCGGCGCGAAATAGACTTAATATTTTTACTGAATTGACGCTGACTATTGCTTTTAAACATTATTTTCAAAAATTTTTCAACTTCTGGTGGCTTTACCCCCAGACCCCCAAATTTCTTGAGATCCGCCTCCCCCCTTGAAAAACTCATGTACGTCACTGATCCTAGCCGTTCAAGTTAGTTTCCTTTCGTTTTGTGGAGATGTGCACAAAATTGTAACAATTTTTAATTTATTTCAAAAACTCTTCGTTTTGATTTTGTTTGTTTAACTTTTTTGTGTCTGTACTTTGTCTTTTTTTAGGTGACGACGGATCTTCACAGTGGCTGTACGTCTGCTCACACGGGGACCTCGGCCTCGGCCCCCCTTGCGGCTGCCATCTGTGCTCTTGCCTTAGAAGCAAAGTACCAACATAATATTGCTTAATTTTTCTTCTTATTGCCAGTTTTTCTGTATGTATTTTGTAGCCTGTGCTTCTGCTGCTGCTGCTGCTACACTGTTTTTCGCTGTTGTAATACCGGGTGGATTTATACGTAATATTCGTATGTGTATTTATTACAAATAATTTGTGTGTTTTAAAAACTTTTCTTCTTTTAGTCCTGAGCTGACCTGGCGAGACTTGCAACACATTGTTGTTCGTTCCGCCAAACCGGACCATCTGCGCGCATCTGATTGGACTGTTAACGGTGGTGGTAAAAATGGTAAGAATGTTGATCGTACAAATTTTAAAGTACGTAGTGTGTCCTCTTAATTTTTGAACTGTCTCTGAGAGTTTATTTAAATTTGATATTTTTAAAGAATTTCCTATATTTAAATTATAAATTTTAAACAGAGTAGAAAGCAATTAATTTTGTTGATTAATTGTTCTGAATTAAAAAATGTTTTAGTGAGTCACAGTTTTGGTTTTGGTTTGATGGATGCGGGCGAGATGGTCCGTCTGGCCAGGAACTGGTCCAAAATCCCGGACCAAAATCGCTGCGTCGTCACCTACAAGGAGGGGACTGCCTTTAAGTCTCCGCTGTCAGTAGAATTATATGTTGTGTTTATTAATTAGTGACTGACATGTCTTATGACAATTTATGGTGTCCAGAAGATTTTTGTGCTAGTTTTTAGAAGAATACACATTTGGTCACGTCCGAAAGTTCTCTTTTGTTTGCAAAATTTCTTTCTAGACTTTATGTGGTTTTCTTTTATTTTTATTCTATGTATTTTTATGTATTTTCTGCAGTCAGATTCCTCAGCGAACCAAACTGCAGGTTGTCCTGAAGACTGACGGCTGTGCGGAGGATCCTAGTCATAAGGTTGTCTTTCTGGAACACGTTCAGGCTGTTCTCACACTCACCGCTCCCAAACGGGGCGACATACAAATCTTTCTGATCTCACCTGCTGGTAAAGTTTTTTAGGCGTTGGGATGTTGTGGGGCCGGGGTGTGTTTCTAATGTTGTTGTTCTATAGATCAATAATGCATACTTGACTGGCTGGCTATTCAGTGTATAAATTATAGCTTAAAAGGATTACGTAACAAACATTTAATGTTGGAAATTTTGGCCGAGGTCTTCAGAGTTTTTCTGTGGCGAACTCCCCCCTCCCCATAAGTTTGTTTTCAAAAATTTTTATTGTCTGTAGCTGTTTTATAAAGGATGGGGGTGTGCGAGGAGTTGCTTTTTCCTGAAAATAATGGTTTAGCAATTATTTTCAGGAAAAAGTTTCTTAATTATTTTTATAGAGTTCAGTCAGACTAATTTGGATTCTGTTGACACTAAAATTTGTATGCACTCTTTTTCTAGGGACAAGATCCACCCTACTGGCCAAACGAGCTCGCGATACGAGTCGAGCCGGTTTTAGAGACTGGGCCTTCATGACCACTCACTGCTGGGGAGAGCGGGCCTCTGGCTCCTGGAGCCTGGAAATACAGAATGATGGATGGTCAAGTATGTCGGCATGGATGAAATTCTTTTTCTATTTTTTAATTTTATTTTTTATTTTGCTATTTTTCTAACTTTATTATTGTTCTGTCTTAGAATCTAACGCGTCACAGCATTTACTTTCACTGTTGTTGCTTGTCACAGCGTCACTTTATTGCACGGAGTCAGTGAATTGAATAGTTTTTATTATTTATTTATTTACTGCGTTGTTATTATTATTACTACAGCTTTTTTATTTTGCTCTGTTTGTGCATCATTTTTAATTTTAAAGTTCAGAGTTGGTTTTGTTTCTGGAACAGCCATCGGCTATAATATGTGGCACGGTCCGCTAACTTTACTACATTTTCTGATTTTTCTTTAGTCTGCATTTTTCTTTGCTCTATTGTCCGGCTTTTGTCAGACAAAAGCCAGAAGCGAGCTTTTGAAGGGCATACTCGTTGTGAAAGCAGCTGAGCATCCGATTTTTGTGGATTTTTGTGCATTAAAAGCTTGTTTAAAATATTTTTAATAAAATGTTAACTCTATTTTGATTGTACAATCTTTTGTGATAAAACTACTGGCGGACCGGATAGTCACAATTTCTATAAGTTTCAGCAGGCTACGCTGTGCTGTTGGACTGGCGCATAGTCCTATACGGTACTGCAGAGGATCCTTCCCTGTACGGACAGACGGCCCCCTGTTCCTTTCAGACCCAGGGGTCATCTCATAGTCAGCCTCTGGATACTACTGCTTCTCCTCAGATCTGGGGAGACGCTCCCTCAGCTACACCGCTGAGCGATGGTCCCTCCTTTCCCGCAGAATCTGGGTCGGGTACTCAGCGTCCAGTTGAGGATAAACGACAGTCTAGGGCGAGTATTTGAGCATAAGCTAGCGATAAAAGCATATATAGCTGTGGGTCGCTGGGCTTATTCTAGGGATTTTTTCTTGGGGGGGGGGGCTTCTTGGGGGGGGGGCCCCCCCAAAGGTCCGAGGGGCAAGGAATTTTTGGGGGGGGCGAAAATTTTTCGAAAAATATGCTAAAAATAGCGCTATTTTTCTGGCATATACTATAAAAGTTGATTTTCATAGCAAAAATAAGCAGATTTAGTGTTGAAAAGGGCAAAAATTGAGTAAAAATCTCCGGCGAAGCCGGAAAATTTTTGAAAATTTGGCCTTCTGAGCGATTTTTTCAGGGCAAAATTTGGTACCAAAAGGGGCGCCCACTTTTTTTTGGGGGGGGGCGATTTTTGGGGGGGGGGGGACGATTTTTGGTGGGAAGGGTGTTTATGGGGGGGCCCCCCACCCCCCACCCCTCCACTAGAATAAGCCCAGGGTCGTTTAGTGCTTACCTGAGCGCTTGCTTAGAGATTAGCTTAGAAAGCCATTATGTAGGTATACAATGTTTTGCAAGCCTATCCCCCCCCCCCCCCTGTTTATGTTTAGAGGGTTTATTAAGTAGTGATATGCTTTTAGCAGAAGGCTCTGTTTCCGTGGTTTTGAGTCCTTTTCCCAGTTTGACCCTCAGTAATGAGCCGCGGCGCAGGTGTGAGAATTCAGTTTGGAAGAGGTCGCATGTAGAAAATACTAATTTAGTTTGTGTAGTACGTAGCTTTTATGGCGTCGTGCGTGCATAGTCATTTCAAATTGGCAACTGTTTTTTGGAGTGTGTTACTATTAACGAATTAGAGAAAAACTGATCTAATGTAAGCAGAAATTTCATACACTTTTTGCGAATACCACGCTCAGCACAGCTTAGTTTCCGGGTTTTTTTATGGTTTTAGTGGCTAAAACTTTTCAGAGCTGCTGCACACTAGCGTGAATTCTTATTCTTTGTACATGGCTAAGTTTATACTTGGCATTTTATTCCGTTTCATTTACTAGACTGAGAACTCTAGCAAAGCTATCGTTCATTCATCTTTTATATCAGCATCACGTTTTAGTAATTACTTTGGCAGATGGCCATTTTGTGACTGGTAAGGCTTTGCAATATTTTATGGGCTTGAGATACTTCAGTTTCTGTTAAATAAAGCACTGCTTGCTTACAGATATTTTTGTTGCCTTAGCTGCGCTGCTTGCACTTCTTTCTGTTTTCTGTTTGTGCATTTTATAAACTGAAATGTTTCTTACTTTTATTAACTATTTTCTTTTGATTCATTTGTTTTGATACACATTATGGCGTAGTAGACAGATAGCACGTTGTCCTGAACTGCTTTTTTCTGGTCTGCAACGAAAAGTTGCTAATTTTTGTGTATTTTCCTACCTCTTTCAAGCAAATCTCTAGTGTTGGATAATTGTCCTTTTCTTGCCACGGGAACTGTTAAATTTCCTGTAGGAGCCATGAACACCATATACTGATGAGGATTCCTTGAAATTGTCTCAGCAGTATACTTATATCAGCTTTGTACTTGGAAACGTGTTTTTTTGCTGATTTTTCTGTTTTTTTATAATAATTGTGACATTTATTTTATTTGTTTATGTGTTTGTTTGTCTGTTTCAGCAGCGACCCTTCTGGAATGGGAGCTGGTCCTGCACGGGACCACCGTCCCAGTGGGTCCCTATGGTGGTGGCTCTAGCAGTAGCAGTTCTGTGGCGGCCGGCCGTCCCCTAAATACCATTCCCTTCATCTACCGGGGCGGCCAGGCCCCGCCCACTCTATCCAACTGTTTCTATTGGACGTTCCATTTCCTGTGGTATCTGCTCCTGCCGGCCCTGTCTTGATGCTAACCCCCCTCCCCGCGTTAGCCTAATGTTTCTAGTGGTCCCTTTACCCCCCCCCACCCTCTCACAGAGAGTAGATATAGATTTTTAATTTCTGCCAATGGTTATTTTCTGGTTCCATAGATAGATGTGGCTTAAATCTCTTGATCTGTGGCTCGTTGTCAAAATTTGTGAAGCTGGCGTTCAAACGTTCTCTGTAGAATATACCCAACACAATTTTTGGGCCTCATAGTGTCTCTTTTTTTCTTGACCAGATAGTGGATTGTGCTTTTTCACTAAAAAGTAAATCTAAATTCTTTTTTTGGTTTTATGCTTTCAAGAAATGAAACGTAGTCCAGTAATAATAAATGTTGGCATCGCACCAGAAACCTGTAATACTGTAACCGGTTAAAGTTTGCTCTTTGTCACATTTTGCGTGTATACGTATACGTTATGTAATTTATTTACCTTTTAAGTAGCCGCCCAACCGCACCTAATATCGTGATAGTGATATTACGTAATTTTTATGTCAATGTTGTATGCAGAGGCTTACTTGTATAGATTGTGTTGATTGTGGCGAAATAATAATAGTTTGTGTTATGTCTGTGTGCTTGCATAAATTAGTTCTTTATTGTCAGAAAATTTTGTATCCCTTTATATCCTGTAGTTTATTATTTTTATCTAGATTTTATTTGGGTTTTTCCGTAACAATTTTCTTTGCTTTTCTGTCTGCCTGTGTTTTATGCGTTTTCCAGCTGTTTATAAATCAACCCTGTCTTTGGTAACACTTTTCACTGTTCTTTTATGTATAGTAATCTGTACTTTTAACTCTAGATCGTTTTACCCATTGCTTTTTATATTTTTCTAACCATATTTGACTGACATGTTGTTTTGTAACAAGTGTAACAAGTGTTTTTTGACTGAGGGGGGGTTTGTTTGAAACGGTACTTAACAATTAGTGTGTAATATTAGATGTTACCTAATGTTAGGACGACAGCGTTTTCTAGCATTTTAGATTTAAAAGTGTGTGCTGTTTTTGAATGTACCGTAGTGGTACTTCCCAGAAAAATTTGTTTTAGCGGGCTAGATACGATACGCATGAAAAATTGAAAAAATAAAAAATGTTATTCAAATTTAGAAATTTGCAGAGATGACATTAGATGCTGAAGAAATTATTTGTCACATAAAGTTTGGTCGGTAATGATTACTCCGTCTCTCCGTGTTTAATGCTTACCTTATTTTATAGAATTTATTATGTGATGTAAAATGTCACTGTCTGTATAATTGCTTTTTTAATGCTGTGATATGTGTAAATTTAATAATCGTCATTCTAGAAATGAAATAACAATAATAATAATTGTTGTGCTTGCGTGTCCCCTTCTTTGTTTGAATAATTTTGTCCTTCCTCCTCCCTTTAGCACTGTTTAGATGAAGTTTTTTTCTATTTCAATATTTTTGATCACCGTTTGGTACAAAGTATTTATACTGTTGTCACAATTGTCCTGTTTTTGTTCTTGTTGCATGCGTGATTTCCCGCTTTGATTTTATTAACATTTGAATATTTTGGGTCTGTTGGATTAATGATTTTGACCTAAACGTAAATTTGATTTGGTTGAAATTTATACGTAAACGTGTAAAATGCTGCAGTATCGTAGTACACTACACTTGATCAAAAATTTTCTTAGTGTATTCAGTATTTTTACTGTAACTTGACTAGAAATCTTTCATTTTTATAACTTCTAACATTTGTAGTAGCTGTATGTTTCTGGTTTTTAACCCTTTTTACAAAAAAGTTTTCTACTAATTTATATAACTGGCACAGCTTATTTTTTGAATTAAAGTTGCCGTCGTCAAAGTTGTCCCATACATATTTACATAACTGTTTTGTAACAACGTTTTTGAAAGATTTTTGTTTATCATTTATATACAGAACTCTGATATTCAGGTTCTTTGCATTGTTTTATGTTTGTATATAATCTAAGAATTTCTATTAAAATCACCTCACCGTCTTATTTTAACGTAGTTATCTGTGACAGGACATGAAATAGGATTCACTGAAGCCACAAAGAGAAAGGTTTAAGTCTGAATTATCTAGCATTTAGGAATTGAGTTTAGTTGAGTGCCTAGACCTGCTCGGTTCCGGTTCCGGTTCCAACCGGTTCTACTGGAACCGGTCCCACCTCTAGTTTAGTGTAGCCCGGTTCACGATTTAAGGTTTATGGTTTTAGGTTTTGGGTTTAAGGTAAACTTGTTTATTTATATTGAAGCGTCCACACTGCAAAGTTTAGTGATATTCTGACATTCCTTAAACCTTGTTTAAACCTTAAGCCTTAAACCAATTGCAGTGTGAATGTGAGCCGGGCTTATTAGTAGAAGCCCTCTAACAAGAGAACAGATTCGGAGCCGCCTGTGTGTTAAATAAACATCAAATTATACTTTATGTTAATTCTGTCATGAAGGCGAGAAATCGTACGTTTTGGGCTACCTGACCATGAAATTAAAAGCCGTGGTACCCTATCAATGGTATAGCTTTTGAGGGTTACCAGTGGTTAAACCAAAAGGTTAACCACTACTTCCGAATTCACAAAATGTTTTTAACCAGTGGTATGCTACCACTGGTAAGGGAAATTACAAACCAGGGCTGGAGGTGGTTTGCAGTGAAAATTTATTTTAAAATCGGGAATATGGTTCACTCTAGCTACTTTTACAGTAACTGTAATAGCACAACAGCTTATGTTTGCAACTGAGATACCAACGAGGAACTAATTTTCAAAATTTGAAGAAATACTAGTTCAATTTTTTTATTACCATTTCAAGTATTTTGTAGCTCAAGTTGTCTTTCAGAAAGGTGCTTTTATCTTACTGGAGTAATAGACAGTTTTTCCTAATTAGTTTTATATTTCCAACATTTTATTTAATTTGCTCATAAAACCACTGGTAAGGCTTGCTTACCAGTGGTTAAGTCTTACTTGAAAAGCGGTACATATCAAAGAAAATATTTAGCGCTCTGTAAGCTAGCACTGGTAAGATAACCAATTGGTTGTGAATTCGCGTTTCTAACCAAATGGTTTTCTTACCACTTGTAACCCTACCAGTGGTAGCCTTACCAGTGGTAGCCTAACCAAAGCTTTGTGAATGCAGCCCACCTGAAACGGAAATTATATATTTGACGCCGCCAACTGGAACTGAAACTAAATATTTTGGACTGCCGACTGAGTGGGAGGTAAGTAACGGGCACAGATTTCGGTTCCTAGCCTATAAAATGCTGATAAACCCTTTTTCAGTGCTGGGGAACTTTCGGTCGGAATCTATTCCCCGGGGTTCACGGTTCACCTCCCAAGAAGAGGGTTTTGCGCCATCCAGGTAGAGCAGTTCAACAGCTACACTGATTTTAATTTAATTATTGTAATCGCCAGCCCTGTTTGCCCATAAATCAAATTTGCAGCCAATTCAGTGATTTCCTGAAGTGCATAAAGTCTATATCTATTTGTATTTAACTGCACTGTTTTAATTTTAATTGCTTATATCCTCCTCCGCAATTATTTGAGGCGACACTCCTGGCTCAAGGGCTGTGTTCAGGGATGAGCATAGCCACACTGAGAAAATGGTAGGAAAATTTTCAGGTAATACCTTTACTAATAACAATAGTAAAGACAAATTACATTGTTTATACATTTACTAAGCTTTTTTCAGAGAGCACACTGTTTAGTATCCTACAATATTTTATGCAAATTAGCAACACCATTGGCTACGTCCCTCTTCCCTAATTAATTGGTCCACACAGTCCAAAGAAACACGGATAAATGGAGGAATAGTCAATACCCAGTCTTGGCGGATTAATTGGACTGACTTCCGCTCCAAATCCCAGACCAACGGTTCCCCGCTGAATTCCGAGACCTCCGCCCAGGTTAAAGGGGTACATAAATGGCTCCTTGATTATGGGAAAGCCAAGCCCACCGTCTAAATCCAAATTATTGCCACCATTAAATTGCAGTCCTAACCCCACATTTCCCACCGATGGGTAGGCTGGGAGTAGGGGGCTATAGTTCTGAGGTAGATTTATAGGGTGGTATCCGGTTGGTAGACTGATGGGATTATAGGTGCCGGGAAGTTGTCGTTTTAGACGCCGACCGGAACCGGATTGAACCGGTTTGAACAGCGAAATCTGCTTGAGCAACTGGTGATAGATTTCAAGTTCAGTTGAGGAATCGATCTGTGGAAACTTTTCATCGAGGACTTCGAACTGAGGCAGCGCTCGGGACTCTGAAAAATTAAATTATTATATATTAATTGGATTAATAATTAAGCAGATTAATTTGTATATGTCTGACACATAATGTGGCCAAAATAAATGCGTCAATATTGAACATGACTGCTGTGGCGGCACCTTTGATCTTTATAGGTGAAAATGCCAATTTTTAAATTTTTTCAAATATGACAAATTGGATATCAATCGATAAGTAATGGAACCAGGAGCAATTTTCTCATAGAACTATGGGTCTAAAAATGCTGTCTGTGCAAGATAAAATGAGTTGAAGTTATACTGGGCAGTCCTCCAAAGTTAGGTCAATGCTTCACTCAAGCATGCATTGTGAACGCCTGGATAGCTAGCCTTAAGCCGCGTCTGCACTTAAATATTACCTTAGTAAAGGCTTTAATTTGATGTATCGATCAACCTTGTTCTCGGTCACGTTCGGTCTCCACCAGACCTTGCAGGGCTCATCACCGGAATTTTCAAGTTTTCCAGCTTTGAACCTGAATAACTCTGTCACAGTTTGATTTCGAACACTAATACTACGTTTTGTTCTTGAAAACATATGGGAGCATATTATGTGTGAAAATGAGCGAAATCCGTAGATTTTTGACCAAAGTGCCCCCATAACACTTTAGGACCTGCACTGCAATAAACTGGTAAATTTTTAAGACATACAAACATATATATTGAGTACAAGTTTTGAACAACTTCATCATCATCATCATCATCATCATCCTTGTGGCCAGGCGGTTGAGGAAACCATATTGCCGGGCTAGATACGCCCGGTACCCCCAAGGAAACCCAGGACCCCGGAAGGGTTCGTCCATAGGACAGCCAGACCATCAGAACAGTTCAGGAGCCTCTGCCGGATAGGCTCCTTTTGAGGGCAAGTCAAAATTAAGTGTTCAAGTGTCTCGTCTTCAGTTAGGCAATCAGGGCATAGGGTCGATTTGGTTACGGTATTGGGCCAGTAGCAGACTTTTCCCGGTACGCAGGCGCGACAGGATGATCCTTTGCCTTTTCGAAAGGCCAGATTCCAGCTCAGGTGGAACGGGACCACGATCTTCGAAAATAGTTTTAGTTCTTCCGTGCACAAGTTGTTCTCGCCAAGATTCTACCGATCTTCTTCTCAGAACCGCCGCCGCGGTCGGCATATCAACGGCAACGGCTTCTTGGGGTAGTTTGCTACCGTTTTTCGCAAGTCTGTCAGCCTGCTGGTTGCCATGGATTCCACAGTGGCTGGGAACCCAAAAGGCTTCCACTCGGATTCCAGACAGCGCCAGGAGATCAAGTTGCTCCCAGATTTCCCGATTTAGCGGAACCGTCGGTCCTCAGTTCAATTGTGGGAACAGGCAGACTGCGAAGGGTTTCCTTTGTCGTCTGCTTACTCTGGTCTGGAGGAAGGGACTTTGAGCAGCGGGTAGCTAGTGAAGCATCCGTCGTTACAACCGTTCGCAGGTTCCAAGGGGGCATTGGCGGGACTAGGTTTATGCTGTCTCGCTGACATCCCGGTAGGCAGGTTGATTCACAAACTCAGCAACCGTCGATCGCCAGCAAGGTTGAGATTTCAATTGGCGTTGGCTGGCGGGTCTCTGGTGGATCGTTTGATATCGAAGACTCTGTTGCGGTAGGCGTAGACTCCTTTCATAGTCTTTGGCAGAGAGATAGGTTACTCGGTTTCGGAAAGGAATGACTCCAGCCTCCAGCTGGAGCGCCTCAGTAGGGGAAGATCCATAGCAGCCTGATGTAATTCTACAGGCTCTGCTTTGGATTTTCTCGGCCGCTTGGAGGTGGGTGGGGGCGGCCAAAGGCCCCCAGACGCTGGTGCAGTACTCAAGGGCAGCTCGTACAAAGGTGATGTAAACTGACCGCAGATCCTCCTTTGATAGTCACCAGTCAGTGCCAGACAAGGCAGACAGGACTTTGATCCGTCCGGCCGATTTGGTCTTCAGCCGGGACACATGGGAGCCGAAGTTGAGCAAACGGTCGAATATCACGCCCAGGAGGTGACGTTATCTTTGCTCGGTATCGGCTGGTCTCCATAGCGTAGGCGTAGCTTCTGTTTGGCCTCGGCGTTATGGGTAGTGAAGATCATGCTTTCGCATTTGCTGACGTTCACTTCCATATGCCAGGTATTCGACCATTCTCGCAGGGAATCAACGGCCACCTGGAGTTTTTCCTCCGCCCTAGCAATGTGGACGTCTTAGTGCCAGAGGGCCAGATCATCCGCAAACAGGGACGCCTGAACCCCTTCAGGCATGTTGTTGGTGTCATCGTTGATAAAAATGAGAAACAGCAGCAGAGGAGACAGGCAACTGCCTTGAGGTGCACCATCGTGGGGGGCCTAAGCCTGCTGCGTGAAGAGTTTATCCTGACACAAGCTCTGCGATCGAAGAGGAATTGACGTAGCCAGCGGACAGTGCACAGAGGGAGTCCGGAGTTGATCAGTTTCTGGAGAAGGCCAGGTGTGCAGACAGTGTCAAACGCCCGGGCAAAGTCCACCAGGACTAAAGCTGTTCGCTTCGCTTTTCCTTTGGACCTGAACCCATCGGTGATTGACTGGGAAAGGCGTAGGATTTGGTCTTCCGTTGATCCTCCCGGTAGGAAACCTGCCTGGACAGCAGTAAAGAAACCTTTCTTCTCCAGGAAGTATTGCAGTCTGCGCTTGACTAAGGTCTCCATTAGCTTCGCGAGCGCAGGAGTTAAGCTTATAGGCCGGCAGGAGCTGGTGGATTCCAGTGACTTTCCTTTTTTCAGGATGGGGATGATTGCCGCTTGGCGCCAGCGGCTCGGTATAGCACCACTGGCCCATGACAGATTGAAAAGGGCCAGAAGTTGCTGCTGACAGGTCGAAGCGGCGTTCCGGATCATCTCGTTGGTAATACCATCCATGCCAGGAGCTTTCCGCAGCTTCAACTGCTTTATGGCATAGAGTAATTCAGTTGTTGTAAACGGACTGCAAATCGTTGGTGCGGGTTCGTTTTCGCAGGTGCATGCAGGCCGCAGAGCTTCCCTGACCAGCTTCATGGTCTTCACTGAATCTCCATGTGCTTTCTTCCTGCTGACGGCCGAGTATTCGGGTATTAAGGCAGATGCTTTATCCCTATCAGTTAGGCACAATCTGTTCCCCTTCCTGATAGCTCCGCCGGAGCTTGATGTGGACTTCCCATCTGGCTTTTATAGTCCGCATCACTTTGGCTGGGTCAGATCTCAGATTGAGGGTCGTCGCATATGACTGCCAGTCTTCCCGTTTTGCAGTGGCGATCATGCTCCTGAACTTCCGAGTTTTAGTCATCCAGGCATGTTTTTGTTGTTCACTGTGCCTAGCGTACTTCTTTAGCTCGCGGCATTTCTTTGCCTCTTCGGTACGCTCTGGCTTCCACCAGGCTTTGGGGTTCCGGCGGCGGGTTTTCGGGATAGCATGCCTAGCCGCAGTTTGAAATGACTGGGTGATGGCTTTTGACAGAGAGTGGACTGTTGCAGTAGCGGGATCTGGCAGGTTCAGGCTCAGCTGATCATCAAGTACATGCCTGAATTTTTCCCAGTCGGCCCTCTTAAATTTGAAGCGGCTCTTCTTGGGCGCTTCGCTCGGCGAGGTGACAGTTCTTAGTTTCAGAATGGCCGGGATATGGTTAGATACAGTGTCTTTCAGCTGTTTCCAGTGATAGGCACAGTCCCAACGCCTCCCGACTAAAGCCAGGTCTGGGACTGAATAGGCAGTGACTTTGGTTGAGGCAGACAGATTGGCCACGGTGAGACTGTTAGCGGCAATGCAGTCCTTTAGATCTTCACCGACGGCATTGGGGGGTTGGAACGGATCCCACTGCGGCGAGTGAGCGTTGAAGTCTCCCAATATCACAGCACTGGTAGAGGAGGGGAGAAAGTTCGGATCGAAATTTTGAACCCGAAGGTCATTCGCAGTCCTGATGACAGACGGGACATAGACGGAGGCGACAGGTATTAACGCGCCATGGAGGACAAGGTTGACGGCAATTGCATCGGTTGTCGTGTCGTTAGCAGCTACCAAGGGTCCAGTTGTTTTGACATAGTTTATGCCCTTTTTGATGAGGAGGGCAGCGCCGCCGCCCACGACGGCATCGCCGCCTCTGCCCCGGCGGTCGAGGGTTCTATATTGATGCTCCTCGTTATATCCAGGGAATCGCAGCTGTTCAGTTGGTTTAAGCCAGGTTTCTTGGATCGCTGCTATATCGACGTCGAGTTCTTCCAATATGCGTTGCAGAAAGGCTCGTTTTGCTGTAGAGAGCGCTCCTGCATTCCATTGCAGAACAGTTAAGTTTCCGGCGCGCTTACGCTCGTTGCTTCCCCGTTGACGTTGGTTGGGGGAGAGGCGGTTGGGCTGCTGTGTCGATGGAGGGTTAGTTGTTGTTGTTGTTGTTGTTGTTGTTGACTGAGGCAAGGGTAGAGGTGGTGGTGGGGAGAGGGGTGCTGTGATGAGTGGAGACGCTGGGGCGGGCGGAACGGTAGGATTACTTAGGCACCGGGCACACTTGGGCTGACACTCCTTTCCTGAAGGTAGCAGGAGAAATGCCGCTGCATTTGCCCTCGTGGGTCCTTAGATTGCATGAGACACATCGGATTGAATAGCAGTTACTTTTAACTGGGAGCCCACAGGTCGAACAGGGCCACCGAGGGCCCGGGTTGGGCTCCACATCGCCAGCCATTAGCAGGAGCCGGGCAAGGTAGGCTGGCTTACCAGGCCCGGCTGCGGAAAACCAGGCAGAATACAGCAGGGTGTACAGTTCGGTGCAGTTTGCCCAGGGCATTGGACGTCTGGCTGTCCCGGGATAGGGACCCGTAGGATGGGTTGGGCTGTTGGGGGTAGCCCGAAAGGGGAACCATTTGGTTGGCCCGGGGACCCGGAGAGGGCATCGGGCACAAGCTGCTCCACCAGCGGCAAGGCGGATTACATTGGAGCAGTTTTGAACAACTTCCGGAAGTTCATTCATTTATCTGGGATCGAGTTAAATTCAATCAACTTCCTAACTCGTAACTCCAAGAAGAGAAGCCGAAATCAGAACAATGGTTGGCTCCTACTACTTTTATCATTATTGTATATAGCAAGAGCCACATCATTAAAAATGCGAGCGTGCAGGTTGAGTTCAGTCACGGTCTCCCCTCGTTCAAATTTTCCCCGGAAACATTTTGTGGTGTTGGCACTGCGTGCCTAGCCGCTAACTGGTGATGATCTTAGCTTTAATCAAGAGTACATAAATGATAAGAGTGTGACAGCAGGCAAGCTCTCTGTTATCAGCTGCAGGTGCATGCTCTCCACGCTAACGCCCAACCCCCCCAAATCGGTACCTAGTGACTCCCCAAATCAAACCCCAGTCAAGCACCCCCACCCACAAATCAGACCCGAGTGGATTTCACTTGGGTCTGATTTGTGGGGGGGGGGTCATTTCACTGGGGTCCAATTTGTGGGGGGATCAAATCCACTAGGGTCTGGTTTTTGGGGAGGGGTGGTGGTTGACTGGGTTTTTGACTGAACATGTACCTGCAGCTGATAACAGAGAGCTTGACTGCTGTCACACTCTTATCATTATGTACTCTTGCTTTAATGAATAACGAATAACCACTTATTGCAAACTGTAAACAATTACGATCAGATTATTCTAAAGTAAGAACTCTTGCATGAAATTGGATGAAAAACCTAGTTACAACACATTTCGAAATTTAGCCCCCCCCTGGAAAGTATCAATATTGAATGTTTCCCCTGCTGAAAAATTTCAGTAGAGTGCAAATTCTGCTGAATGCACTTATTGTATTAATTTTGGACTAAAAACTTTACACATTTACTTTGCTCTGTTTTTGACTGCATATTCATCTATTAATTATTTTAGTATTTTATAATTTGTTAGTCTTAGTTTCTTTCTGTGTGCATGGGGATCCTTCAGAGCTTATATTCGAAAGGCAGAACAATTAATTTGGTATAGACTGGTGGCAGTCCCGTGCCCGTCTCACTATGTGCTTGCTCTCAGTAAAAGCCGGCGACCAAAAATGTAAAACCGGCCATTTTCAACCGTTAGCCCCGAGTAAATTCAGGCATAAAAGGGTAAGTAGCTACTTTATTTCATGGTCTTGGCGAGATATTGTTTTTGTTTTCAAACAGAATCTGAAATTAGGTACACCACAGAAACATTTCCCTACCTGTAACTCCTAAGCAGGCCCAAAACAGGACCAGCAGAAATGACAGCATGGCAATGATTCAATTAAGGCAACTCTGTCGTCCTTGCATAAAAACTTCAAAATACTAACAAGAAAATATTAACATATCTCTAATTCAATCGACCTTGCTACAAAAGTAGTAATAATTGACTGAAAACGGAATGTTACAATCATACATTAACAAGGGTACCGATTCCTGAGGGGTCCTGTACCCGTTTTAGGCCAAATTTTACCTGCCCTTGTACCTTACCTCAAATTTGGGGGGAGGGTCCAAATAGAAAATTGTCTTAAAAAAGTACAATTTTTCCAAATTTTAAGCGAATTTAGTGAAAAATTAGCTATTTTACAGCCATTTTAAAGCAAAATAAGCAGTTTTTCGCGGTTTTTTGGAAATTTTTCGAAATTTTAAAAAATTTTGGCTATTTTTGGCTAAAATTTCTATTAATTTTTAGTTCGGTCTTCCTTTTCTGGCTCTGTCCCTCGTCCTTTGGCCCTGATTTTGCTAGCCCTTGTACCGAACCTCCAATTTTTGAGGGGTCCCGTACCCCCCCATACCCCCCCCCTTGTTAAAGTGTGGTTACAATCACGTGCTAAAGTAATCATAAAAACTGAGATTTATAAATAGTTTCAAATTATTTCCCTTTTCTCAACCGAAAACCTTGAGTTTAACGACAAGTGCGGGACACCTATTATCAAATATCAGATTACCACAAAGTGATAGTACTATTATGCGGTTTTATAGTTTTTTCAAAACCAATGCAGTTTCGGCAGAAAAAGTTTACAGAAACAGTATGTTGAAAAAACTTTGACACTTAATCCAGTCATGATGCCACTAAAACAGATCACACTAATTGAAATCGGCATCGTTTTGAAAATGTTTAAAAAATTTTTGGATTCCTAAATTTATACACCCAAGTTTTCAGTCATTGAACTTTATTGTGTGACTTGAACTAACGACATATCGCTTTCAAAATTAAGGATGTCACAAAAATTAAGCGAAAGTCAGCAAAATTTACGGAAGTTTTCAAAATCATAATGTCAGGCTCTGTTTGTTTTGATAGCAATTTGTCGGCGATAAGACAGACGCATACCTATGAGTAACTTTTGCAAAACTTTACCGATTAAATTCAAAATTGGTATACATGCATTTGAGTACATTCATGATCGCTCGAAAGAAATTCAAATTTTAAAAATTAAAATTTTAAAATTTTCCACAAGGGGACTAAGAGGAACCAAAAAGGTTTTTGCTTTCAATTTTTGTAAAAGGTTGCATAGGAGGTTTTCTGGGTCGCTGAACACGAATCTGAAAATACGTTCTTCGATCCAATTTTTGTTAGCTGCCAGTCAGCCTCAGCGTTAAATGATGAGCTTAAAACTTGAAGTCTAGAAAGTCTTTGTGCTCTGTAATTAAGGTTAGCATTTCGAGGCAAGTGCTGAACTTATTTTCGGTGATAGATTAAGTTCAATTGAATCCTAGTGATAAGATTAATATGGTGGTTTGTTTTCAAATACAGGCAAATAGGGTAAACTTGGCATGTATGGACGATGTCGACCTCAGGCTATGTATCTCTACCTGCTTTTGAACTTGGCTTGTATGGACACTGAATGTATGGACGCTACTTGGCAAGTATGGACACAATATTTACCTGTAAATCATAGGAGATTACTCAGCTATCCTGCTGAAAGTCACCAAACTTCTACTTGGCTTGTATGGACAGCATCAGCCTATATTTCAAGCAGCCTATGAAATACATGCAAAATTCTCCGTCCATACAACAAAATTTCGTCATAAATTAAAGAGAAATTAATAGTTATTCTGTAGCTTAATTTTATTCAGTAAAATTGGTATCAAAGGATAGAGAAATTATCACACTTTCCAACAATATGAAACTTGGAACAGCTTAGTTTACTGTTAAATTCGCGCAGTCATTTAAACTTAGGCCAAAAAATCATTGAAAAATCAAGCAAAACGCGATTTTGATAAATATTGGCATATAATGTGCGACACAGATACCCTGCACAAATAAAGTTTAGTTGAGTTAGTTTGTTGAGTTTAGTTTCAATTGCACGCTGCACCGTACTGCACCACGGTAAGCCTTCGCTGCGCCTCTGACAGCCGGAGGCCTCTGAGGCTCAGAGGCTGCTGGACAGCCAGCAGGGCTGACTGAACTGATCAAGTATTACTCCCCCTTGTAGTTTCCGCCCAAAGAAATATGCAAATTAGGTTGAATAGTATATTGACGGCTGAAAATTCGAAGACAAACGTTAGTCTCTAAAGACATGACATAGAAGACAATGTCTTCTGGATTTTGAGCCACATACATTACAAGCCAGTTGTAGCACTGCTTGCTCTGCTCACAGAAATTTGTGAGTTTACTTTGCATTTACTTTTACTTTTACTTTTACTTTTTCGTTTACTTTGTATGCGAAGCCATTTATTTAGTTTAATTAAAGCTAAAAATATTACTTTATATTAATTATTTACAATTATTTACAATTTACTTTAATCTTTCATCCCAATTAATGTTATGATTTATTTACAATAAACAACAAAATTCCATCAACACTTTTTGCTTTATTTTCTCCTCCCTAACAGCGCATTCGACTGACACAGACCAAAAAAGCAGGGATAAATGGATCCATAATCAATCCCAAGTCTATCCGGATTAATTGGACTAGCATTGGCGCCCAGAAAAAATCCCGGACGATTGCCTCTGGCTTTAAGATTACCGCCAAAGTCAAACGGATAATACATTCCGTGATCCTTATCAATAACAGGGAAATGCAGTCCTCCGTCTAGATTAAGTCCGCCCCCTGGCGAACGCTCGAAACCAAGTCCAACATTTCCGATGGTGGGATAGGCTGGTAACAGGGGACTGTATCCAAAAGGTAAATTAGTATTTTGATAACCAAGAGGCAAAGTTACAGGAGAAAATGTTTGCCGACGTTTCCGCGCCGAAGCTTTTCTGCCAGATTTGATGGATTGTTCCGGGAATAAACTTTCCTGAAGCATTGACCAAGCCTGAGCTTCTCGAATCAACGTGTCTTGTTGGATCAGCTGCAGACGTTTGACATCTTCTGCTGCCCTTATCAGCTTATCATAAGCTTCGGCTTTCTCTTGAATTGAGGCAGGGCGGCTGGCTAAATATTAATATTTTTAATTTATATTATTTAATTTTAACTTTAATTTTTTATTATCTCTTACAACTGGGTGTTCTATGGCGACTGACACTAAATTAGTATAGATATTAATTAGTAAACTGCGAACCGAAAATGGGTCCAGCCCGAAAAATTTTTCAATTATGATAAGGTACAGTACATACTTAGTGAAATTGGATATATTGACCAGTAAAGGAACGTATATAATGTGGCTATTGACGACTGATAATTGTTGTAGTTTTGAATTGAGATGATCAGATAGTTAAAGTACTTCCTCAGCTAATACGATAAGTAGTGCACAGATACCACATCCACAGTCACCGCAAATCTTTCTCACATCTCCTTTAATCAGGGCCAAAGCAAATTATTGCTTACTGTCTCTAAGACTCATGCAGTCCAATTGTTAATTTAATCGGTAAAGCACCACTAATATCGGAAGGTAAGACTGCATATGGTTGAGCTTAGCCAACCTTTGTCGGCGGGGTTCGAACCACAGCCGTCTGATCCCGGGACAGTCGTGCTAACCACTACACCACAGGGCTATCAGCTGAACCCCCATATCAGACTTATCAATCTTTCCTATTCCTGCTTCCCTTACACAGTTATTCATCGTTAGAAGGAATTCTTCTGGTCAACAACGCCCTATCTCATGGCAAGGTAGTAAGATACCGATACCATGACCGTGAGATTTACATATATTTAAATTCCTACTGTATAAATGTTTGCATTCTGTAAAATTGGCTGTTGTAGAAATTATACTGTGAAATAATGTGTAGCTGGAGCGTCATGTAAATCTTACCAACTTGAGTCACTACTAGCAGTGCCAGCAACGGTGCACGGAAATTTAATATCATCTGGAGCTCGCTGAATTTAAAAACTAAAAATACATATTACAAAGTATAAGATATTACTAACTTATGTTATAAAACTATTTGAACAAATAAAGTTTTAGATAAAGTAAGAAAATAGTGGCAAATGTCGATACAGTTAAACTGACGGATGAAATAGGATAACACGGTGGATAACTAACCCACACAGCATCAACGGGGAACAATGTGTTTTCACCCCAGAGGGCCAGAGTTAGATCTGTGTATTCAAGATAGCCCCAGGTTTAACCCAAAAGGTAGCCAACAGTTGGCAGGATTGGAATATCCGTAGTTCTACTCACACTAACCAATCAAAGGAGCCAGAAATCATCCCCCACGCTGTCTGACCTAGTGATCGTTTCGGTTCACCAGGTTTTTTTAGGATGATTTTCAGTTGACTGTTTGACTTGACTTGACTCTCCATCAAAATGTGAAATCCTCACAGTCATGTGGTAGTAACAAAGGGAAAACAGGAATAGGAGAGTATAGAAAGGTAATCCTGACTTGAACGTTCAACTGATAGTTCGGTGGTGTACTGGTTAGCGCATCTGACTTCCAAGTAAAAGGGGCTGTGGTTTGGTTCGATCCCCGACCTTGGCCGGCCAACTCTATACTATCAATCCTGATTGAAAAGCTTAACTTCCTACTTCTGTTCTCTCAACTAGGTCCTGTTTCAATACCCGACGCATCCAGTTCTTGAGCTTATCCTCAATTCTTGAGTTCCTGGCCCAGCTTGTGACTTGGCTGAAGTGCTACATGCTGCGGCTTCGCCCTTATATCAATTCAGACGTGTTAACCACTGCAGCACCAGGGTATCAGCCGAACTTCCATATCAAGCTTATCAATCTTTCCTATGCCTGTTTTCCTTATATATTTTTTCCTTTCCTTATGCTTTCTTTCCTTCTCGTCAACAATATTTTCATTAAAACAATAAAAAGAAAAACTTGCGAAGATTGAGTAGCGATTGCTACGAGATAATACAGCAACAGTATAGAGAGATAGAAAGTGAAAAAATTAAAATTAAAATCTGTTAAAATCTCAGCAAAAAGTCGAACTAGCTAGCTTAACCATAGTTTGGTTCGCAGCAATGGATTTTTGGTGCAACTTGGCGCCATGTCGGTTGCAATGACTGCAAGATCCACACTATTATCTGTGCTCTAAATGTAAACATTTAAATAATAAATGTTGTGGTTGGGTGAGGAGGGCGTAAACTATGTTTTGAAGTATTTTGGTGGAAGTTAACTAAAGTAGGTGATGTTTTGAAAAGATTATATTGAATTTTCTGGCGTAAATGTCACATTTGGTTAAGTCAGATCACGGACTCATTTTCATCAACAACCGTGTGGTTTAATCCAGTAATAAGACAAGGATTTGGTGACACCTTTGAAATTCTGACTTTCTATGTTTCTGTTTTCTGCCGAAACCGGATAAGTCTGGTATATTTCGGTAATTTCCTTGAAACAAAGTCGCAACTTTGTCACAAGTGTCACTTTGATGTGTAATATTATATTTTCAAAAGGACTGAATAGAGTAGAATAGAAAATATCTGGGTCTCTCTATTTAGTACCCGTTCATGTGCAGTATAAAGACATTCTTTGTCGCTATGATTACTATATTTCTATGTCATAAAGAAATAATGAAAAACTGCTCTCCCTGCAGTCACTCAGGCAAAAACCTTAGTCCGAACAGGAGAGTGCCAATGCCTTAGTGACTGCAGACAGGCGTTTTCATAATTTCTTTATGATTAATGCATTGTAGCCTTCGTGGATCCGCCTGCTGGCCCGTAATTTTCTTGATGTGATTACTCTATTTCTGGTATTTAAAGTGTGTGAGACCTAAATCTATAGCTGAGCTAGCGAAGAAATTATCGATCTACATAGTAGACTTCAAAAACCTTGTAGAAGGACTACATTTTTAGCTTAATTATAAAATATTTTCCTACATATCTCTTCCGAATTCGGGACTTTCGATTTCACACTCATTTTATTATTTCCTAATTTTTCGTCGGTCGAATCGATGTAATCTTGATCAGTTTTCATCTTGGCCGAAGGCTCCTCTTCTGGTCCGCTTCAAAAATTAAATTAAATTTTAATATAATTGAAAATTCCAATTACCATTATGATTTATTTACAAAAAACAACAAGCATCGCATCAATACATTTTGCTTTATTTTCTCTTGCCCAACAGTCCATTGGATTGACACAGTCCAAAAAAGCAGGGATAAATGGATGCATAGTCAATCCCAAGTCTGCTCGGATTAATTGGACTAGCATTGGCGCCCAGCAAAAATCCGGGATTATTCCCATTGGCTTTCAGATTACCGCCAAAGTCAAACGGATAATACATTCCTCTATCCTTATCAATAACCGGGAAATGTAGTCCTCCGTTAAGATTAATTCCGCCCCCTGTGAATCGTTCGAAACCAAGTCCAACGTTACCGATGGTGGGATAGGCCGGCAATACTGGACTATAGCCGTAGGGTAGATTTATATTCTGGTGTCCAAAGGGCAAAGTTGACGGAGAATAGGTTTGTCGACGTTTTCGCCCCAATGCTTTTCCGCTGGGACCTTCCATTAAATCGACCATTAGCTCCGGGAATAAACTTTCCTGAAGCATTGACCAAGCCTGAGCCTCTCGAAGCAACGCGTCTTGTTGGGTCAGCTGCAGACGTTTGATATCATCCGATGCCCTTATCAGTTTATCGTAGGCTTCGGCTTTCTCTTGAATCGAGGCAGGACGACTGGCTAAATGAACAAAATGATCATTTTAGTTAAAGTCTGATCAAAAATGTAGAAAGCGAAATTGTTTTCTTATCTCAAATGTACGTCAATCCTATTTTCAGCCAGCCAAAGCCGGCCGGCGGCCGGCCGCCGGCCGACGATTTTTGCTCGCCGGCCGGCCGCCGGCTGGGATACAAATCACCAATCAGAAATTTACAAAATAGAGCAACACTTAAAATGGACTCCAAATCTAGTTTTGCTAATTTTTTATGTTATGCTGTGCTATTTTTCTAAGATGTGTAACATCCGAAAATAAATATAAGAACCCTAAAATAAATCCGGCCGGTGAAAGCCTTTTAAGTTAGAACTTTTATTAGTAATTTAATATTAATTCCTTGGGCTAGATTTAGCTCCTTTCTTTCAAAAGTTCTCAGGCGGCCGATACTGAATTGATAATCGGGGATTCGAAAATGTTCCCAATGTGCCGAAAAATGGAGCATGGATGGAAATGGGCAACATTTGACTTGCGAAAGAATATAACGCTCCTTTCAATATCAATTCAATTGGGCTTCTGCCCTCAGATGGCCTAGTGGTTAAAGCGGTTCATTCGTAAATCCAAGAGTTTATAATACTAAGAGTAAGACACTCAGCTCTTCTCAATAAAATAAGCTTGCAAGATGCTCGAAACATTAAGGGGGGGGGCTACTAAAATCGACTTGCCCCGACTTTTCAACACATTGGCCTACTTTTTTTATCCTTATGAAGATATAGAGCATGGCAACGTAGTGGTCAAAAAATATCGGGTACTGAGATCTTAGCTGCCTTCCAGCCATGTCCAGCTGTCGCGTTTATGTGCCCGACCCCCCATTTTTCGCAACTACCAACATAATTAATTAAAAATTTCTACTGACTGCTAGGCCCAAGCTTCAAAGCTGCGATTCGCCAATATGATTTGGCACATATGTCCCTACCTGCAGAAAAATACTAGATGTCTGTATCTTATCTGCATCTAAGGAAATCACTCTTCAAAGTTGAAGTTTCGGCAAAAATTTAAAAATTTTTGGCTAACGAAAGGAAAATTTTATTACTGGTGCGAGCTATAAGGCTGTAATTTGGCATAAAAGGAGGCCCTATAGGAGTACTCATTTGTGCAAAATGGCAAGAAATTGTGTCCCGTGAAAAAATTTTATGTCAACTTCAAAACTTGCCGAAACCGCCATTTTTAGTCTGTCGGATCCTGTTTTCAGTCTGTCGGATCCTGTGTAGAGGCTTTCTGCAGCATAGAAGTCGCAAACCTTCACTAATCGAGCTGAAATCTTTTGTGGGGGTGTTTTCGACCTCGCTGAGTTCAAATATCTCAAAAAATTTTAATTTCAAGAAATTTGATTTTTTCGATTTCTGGGGTACCATTCCCCAAAAAAGGGTTTTTGGAAAATTTTTGAAGATTAAAGTTGACATAAAAATTTTTCACCCGCCAGAATTTCTTGCCATTTGGCACAAATGAGTACTCCTATATAGCCTCCTTTTATGCCAAATTACAGCCTTATAGCTCGCACCAGTAATAAAATTTTCCTTTCGTTAACCAACCAAAATTTTTTAAATTTTTGCCGAAACTTCAACTTTGAAGAGTAATTCCCTTAGATGCAGATAAGATACAGACATCTAGTATTTTTCTGCAGGCAGGGACATATTTGCCAAATCATATTGGTGAATGGCAGCTTTGAAGCTTGAGCCTAGCAGTCAGTAGAAATTTTTAATTAATTATGTTGGTAGTTGCGAAAAATGGGGGGTCGGGCACATAAACGCGACGGCTGCACATGGCTGGAAGGCAGCTTCTCAGTACCCGATATTTTTTGACCACACCCATGCTCTATATCCTCGCCAAAAAGTAGGCCAATCGGACAAAATCGGGGCAAACCTTTAGTAGCCGGCCCCTTAAGGCCGAAATCTCGGGGGGCTTCTCAGCGTGTAATCATACAACGCTGACATTTTTTTAAATGGCGTTTTCGACAAATTAAATACTATAACTTGAGCAAGGAAAATCGTACAGCAGTAATTTTTATATCATTATGTTGCGTCAAATGAGATCTTTTTAACGATATAAAAATTATATAGTTAGGTTTAAGGAATCTCTTACAAAACCGGCAATAAAGAATCCTTGCTACGAAAATTCTGGGAATTTCACCATTTCTTCAAAATGCCTTACGTTGTTGCCGGATTTGTAAGAGATTGCCTAAACCGAACTATATAATTTTTATACCGTTAAAAAGATCTCGTTCTACGAAACATAATGATATAAAAATTATTGCTGTGCGATTTTCCTAGCTCAAGTTATAGTAGTTGATTTGTCGAAAACGCCCGTTTTCAAAAAATGTCAGCGTTGTATGTCTACATGCTGAGAAGCCCCCCCGAGATTTCGGCCTTAATGTTTCGAGCATCTTGCAAACGCTCGAGTAGTGCTGTTTGGGCTGACGGCTCTAAGCCCTCTCATTCTTTCTTTACTGTCATTTAAAGTTTCGGATCCCAAACTTAGAGCAATTGTTAATGTAAATGCTTATTAATGTTGAGAAAGCTGTTATTAATAGTGCTATAAACTCGATTGTCCTATGCTGAAGTCCTTTCATAACTATAAATTATTGGCTTTGAGCATCATGCAAAACGTACCCACTTGTGCCACTATTAGCAGCGCCAGCAAAAGAGAACGGCAAATTAGAATCATTTAAAAATCACTAAAATAGCAAAATTCGATAAAATCAGACTACGTAAAAACAAGGTTTCTAGTATTACCGAACGTGTAAGCAACTTATATACTCTTAAACGGATCGATAAAATTGGATAGAAAACTGAATGTTCATTCCAAACACAGCACCGGCGAACAATATTTAGATGATATAAAACTATGTGGCATAAAAGTTAGCACACCTTTCTGCAAGCCAGCAGAGGCGTGGCTCAATTCCGAGGGACCGGTTTAATATAAGTTGTTCAGTCCGCGAGTCTTCGAGTAGCCTTTTACTAATGACTTACTGATTCTTTTTATTAAAAAAATTGGACGATTTGAACTTAATTTCTTGCTAGTGTTATCAAAATACTAATTTGTCATGGTTCTACGCTCAAAATATTCAGATTTAACAAAATTTTGAAGTTAGTCGAGTAACATTTTTACATTCAAAACTTCTCGAGTCAAAGTTTACTAGAGAACTTAATTCGACAACTCGCATATGCTTTTAAGCGTAATTCGTATCACAGGATCTAAGCCAGGCAGATTTTCATCGTAGTTTAGCTACTGGAATCGAGGACTCCACAGTTTTATGAAACTGGCTCCAGCAGTCTACTGTCTGGAATCATATTTCCATTCCGCACGCTATTTATCTATCAGTTTTATGTTTCCCGTTTTATCGAGGTGCAAAGTTTTTGTTAGATACTCTAAGGACCTCTTCGTGAAAATTAAGCAGCGGTGATGTCGGCGTATTTGAATTTAACTCGATCCTTCATGAAAGAAGAGTTGAAGGAAGGAGCCAACTTGAGCCGGAGCTA
>JASAND010028259.1:0-17071 GCA_030248195.1 Trissonchulus latispiculum | reverse complement strand
TTAGTATGGAGCCAGCTTCCAGAGACCCGAGGATTTCCATCGGTTTCCGGTGTCGGCCTACGGTCGTCCGGATCCCTACAGGTCCATCATCCAAGGGCACCATCCCGGGGCCATGGGTCTGGGACCGGACCAGGAGGCCCTCCTTCAGCTCCAGGCTGCTCAACAAGCTCAGACCATGGTATCGCAGGACGCTCCTCCCCATATGTCTATGGTAGGATTTCTACCTTCCTTTAATAGTTGTTTACTTGTTCTACTTTATACGATAAATTGTATCAAGAGTACATAATAGATAAGAGTAAGAAACTCTTACGCTAGCATGTACAAATTATGTAAGGTATGCTCGGTTCATTAACTCGGGACCCCCCCCCCCCGAAACTTCCGGGGGGGGGGTCCCACTTTGCACTAACTACACGCTTTCATATAAGCGTGTGTCTGCTCGCTGATTGGCCCGTTAGCCTAAGGCTTATTGTAGGCAATTTATTAGTTATTTTAATTAATTAATTATAACTTTAATCAGGTTAATGCAATTAAAAAACTAATTCGACAACTTTGTAGCATTTTTTCTGCTCTTTTCAATGATATAAAAATTGTTGCACGTTACATTCCTTCGAATTTTTGTATTATGCAACAGTTTTTATATCATTGGAAAGAGCAGAAAGAATGCTACAACGTTGTCAAATTAGTTTTTTAATTGCATTAACCTGATTAAAGTTATAATTAATTAATTAAAATAACTAATAAATTGCCTACAATAAGCCTTAAGGATAACGGGCCAATCAGCGAGCAGACACACGCTTATATGAAAGCGTGTAGTTAGTGCAAAGTGGGACCCCCCCCCCCCGGAAGTGTCGGGGGGGGGGGGGGGTCCCGAGTTAATGAACCGAGCATACCTTACATAATTTGTACATGCTAGCGTAAGAGTTTCTTACTCTTATCTATTATGTACTCTTGATTGTATGCTCAGATGTTAATACAAGGGCAGCGAAAACATATTTTGCAGAACATATATATAAGAAAATTTTAATGACGTACAACGCATAGATGTATTTAAAGTTCGCAAAGCTTAACTGATCAAGTTCAAATTTTGCGAAGGTGTATTCTAAGAATATTTCTGATCGATCTGTACCAAAAAATATCCTAGTTTAAAGTGAAAGCTGTTGTCCTCCAATCGAGCAGTTTTTGTAAATCTCAGAGGCTATTTTAATGTTTCATATTACAGTAATTTCATGAGAATTCTTTTGCTTCAGGACTTCAGTCCGACAGAGAATCAAATGGGAGTTGAACAACCAAGCGTCATCCGGAAAGGTAAATTCCCTAATATAAATTTAACGCTATGAATGCTTTGGTTTGAAGCTTCAGAACATTACGAAGTTTTATTTAGATTGCTTGGTGTAAACGAGATATGAATGAACCAGTCTAGGTTGGTTTAAAAGGAAAATTTTGAGATCACAGAATTAATGTTAACAAGCTACATACATTAAAAGTATAGGCTTACTTAGATTTAGTTGTATAAAACTTTTGTTTTGTGGAAGCTTCAGTTAATAACTGAGTCAAAAGTTAAAGCTAAGGAATATTCCACAGTAGTTTAATAATTTCACAGTTTCCAACGGTCAAAATTTATGGCAATTACTATGGCTTTCTCATTTCGAGATGCAGTTATAGATATGCATGTTTTCGAGCCACCTGTGCTCTTGTTAACTTACATAATTTTTAGCTCATTCTAATCTTGCCGGAATCTCAATCAAAAATTAATTAAAATTATCCGTACATGCGTTCCAGAAAGCCCCGTTGGCTCTCTACGGTCGATACCAACAGTCACAAATGTTCGCTTCTTCTTTGAATTTCAATCAAAATCTAATTACACGATTTGAAAAACTTTGTTAGAGCTGATTTAAGATTTATTTTGGTTGAAGTGGGATCATGGAAAAGATTGAGATTCTTTTCTGGATCCATATTAACTAACCTTAAACCTATTTCAGCATTACTCAGAAAACACAGCTTTTGAAAAAATTGAAAAATGAAGATTGAAAACTAATTTCATATATATACCAGTTTGAAAATTTACCCGAGAACAATTAGAACACATATATTATCCACCAAAATCGTGCTATATATGTATTCAGTGGAAAATAACCGTAGCATTATGCAAAGGAGTGTGTAGTGTGGAATGAATAAAATATAGCCTCGATAAAAAAGCAAATGCATGCATGCTATCGTCATCAACTGAATATATACTACTACCTACATTTCCTAAATATATTTCGTTGCAATAATAATCGACTAGACCACACCCGTAGTAAAGTCACTATTGCACCAATACATTTACTATTAACAGTTAAGTAAACAAGCTTTATGTCGTCTATTTCGTCCAGACCAAGCCCTAGTGTGTCTGTCTTTTCTCTAACTCGCCGCAGGCTAGGTACATATTTACTTTTCTAACTGTCCTTTCTCCTTTAGTGTTGACTTTTCAGCTTCGACAAACCTGTATATGCATGCAGAGAGACACCCATTGCAATTAATGACGGTCTCAAAACTGGGCGCAGGGGGCCCAGCCTACAAATAAAAGTTAAAGTCCCCTAGTTCCCACCTGTGTAGCTTTTTCAGCTGTATTCTGTTAGCTAGCTTGAAGTTAAGCTTAGATCAAAAAGTGCCGCCGGCTATATTCCATTTCCACTGCATATATATGCGCATATTAAGCATTTGGTCCCTCCCCACTAGCTAGCAGTAAGAAGGACTCTATTGCTATTGATTTAGCGAAAGCTTTTGACACAGAGTAATAAATATAGCCGAAGGCAGTGCCTTGGGCGCTAGACATAGTCTATAGCATTATAGCTTGGAGCTTTGTGTGTATGTGTGTGAATTAGACGTGTGTAGTATTGGTTGGGTTCGCTTTGGAGTAGAGATGTTATGTTGTTGACGTGCAAAAGTCTTATAGGTTTCTGTGCTCCCCCCACAAGCTTATTCATTTTAACTGATAAGCCAACTTTATGGCCTGAAGGCGAAATTATGCTGGAGCTCTTTTTTGGGTTTTTTTCGTTAAACACTAAAGTCTGACCAAAAAATCTTGGAACCGAACAGTCAGCACCAGTCCTGAGTTATCCTTTGAAGGTAGCCTGTATAAAGTATATATTTTTAGAATCCTCAGGAGGAGGAGATTCCGATAAACCCATCATATCCGGTCTATATCCGGTTACCGAATACTAAATCGATAAAAACGCTTCAGATTCGGAAGAAAAATGCTAATTAATTCATACTCTAGTATATTAGTCCTTGGCTCAAAACATTTCCGAAAATCGGGTCACATCCGGTCCATGTCCGGTAACCGGATGCACAGGTCACAAAAACTGTACAGCAAGCTGGGTAGGTCGTACAGTTTCGCTGATTGGGTTTTTTGATTCCTCGGGTCGAAATTAGTCTGTATCCAAAATTTTGTCCGGTTTGGGCCAAAATTGCGTGATCTATGGTCGTATCCGGTTCGCAAAAAACCGGAAAAACCGGTTTTTCAGGCCTGGTGCTCGGAATCGCGGATTAAAAATGTTCCCTTTTGGCACAATGAATGCTTGGGAGGCTACTTTCATTTTACCGGTGTCAAAGCAATCGAATATCCGGTCCATTTCCGGTTCTGAGCTTTGAAATTTGAGATTTCATGGGCTATTATCTCAGTATCCGGTTGGTCCGGAAGTCAAATTATTGTATTACAATTATATTTGGTCTATCCCTAACCAACACCAACCTCAAATTACTTCATATCTGCTGTAAATTTTGAATGGCAGCGTTTTAAAAATGGGTGATTTTTGTTTGTTTTGTCTAATTATTAAACCGGACATGAGATTTGATCCCATACGTTTAGCTTTGTCGCATGCAATATAACCTATTTTTGAACCATTTTTAAACCGCTGCCATTCAAAATTTACAGCAGATATGAAGTAATTTGAGGTTGGTGTTGGTTAGGGATAGACCAAATATAATTTTAATGCAATAATTTGACTTCCGGACCAACCGGATACTGAGATAATAGCCCATGAAATCTCAAACGTCAAAGCTCAGAACCGGAAATGGACCGGATATTCGATTGCTTTGACACCGGTAAAATGAAACTAGCCTCCCAAACATTCATTGTGCCAAAAGGGAACATTTTTAATCCGCGATTCCGAGCACCAGACCGGAAAAACGGTTTTTTCCGGTTTTTTGCGAACCGGATACGACTGTAGATCACGCAGTTTTGGTCCAAACCGGACAAAATTTTGGATACAGACTAATTTCGACCCGAGGAATCCAAAAATCCAATCAGGGAACCTGTACGACCTACCCATCTTGCTGTACAGTTTTTGTGACCTGTGCATCCGGTTACCGGACATGGACCGGATGTGACCCGATTTTCGGAAATGTTTTGAGCCAAGGACTAATATACTAGAGTATGAATTAATTAGCATTTTTCTTCCGAATCTGAAGCGTTTTTATCGATTTAGTATCCGGTAACCGGATATAGACCGGATATGATGAGTTTATCGGAATCTCCTCCTCCTGAGGATTCTAAAAATATATACTTTATATAGACTACCTTCAAAGGATAACTCAGAACTGGTGCTGACTGTTCGGTTCCAAGATTTTTTGGTCAGACTTTAGCTCGCATCGCAACCATTTTAGTGTCGGCTTTTTCGGATGTAGCTTTTTGCTAGTGCTACCTAATATTAGCCCAAATCGGCAAACGAAATCTAATGATTACGATACTAGTTCAGAGCTATAATTGAAAACACCTATTTTTACCGTTTTCAGCTGTATTTTGCTAATTCTTACCTATAATGCGGAAAAAGGCGCCACCGCTCTGTCTGAGGTCTGAACCATCGGATCGAATCCCTGAAGATGACGGCCAACCTCCCTTGAAGAGACCTAAACAAGAAGAAGCACAAGAAATACAACAAGATCAAACTGAAGAGCTCCTTAAGTCAGAGGAAGCAGCCAGTGCTGTTTCTTGCACACCTACTTCCTCTGAGCTTAAGGAGGAACTGGAAGAGACAAACTCCTCCGGAGATGAGTCTTCCGGTCTGAGTCTTCAGACGACCACTCAGCACCGAGAAAGAATTCTCAACAGCTGTATCAGCTTTCCCTTTATTGTGGAAGAGTCGGCGGAAGGATTTCTAATTTCACTTCGTGAACAGGGTTAGTAATCGGTTGCAGGGAAAAGTTCGTCTAAGTTGTGACAATCCGAATTTCCTCAGAAATATTTCTACGTTTTAGCTGAGTGACTAACAATATAAAGGCAAGACTGTAAATAAATTCATCTAGTAAGTTGCTGTGAATGGGCTTACGGCTTTGTATATTCATTATGAAGATAATTAAGTTATTATTACATAGTAGTTATAGTATAACCTTAGTTTCATAGTCGATAAAGATTGTCAACTTTTTGAATGAAGTAACCATGTGATATAGGGAAACTAGATTGGTAGGTAAATAACACGATAAATTTAACTTATATTTCTTCATAATGGTCTGTAGGTAATGAAATTCGTCCTGAGTGATGTTAAAATACATGCATAAGCTTATTCAATAAATTATGCATCATCAGCTTAGATAATATTGAAGCAGTTTTAGATAAGATAAACATTAGCAATTTAGTGAGATTTTACTTACAGAATTGCTTCTATAATAGAGATTTCAGCTAATTTTCACTGTGTTATTGTTTTAACTAATCGTTTGAATATTCCTTAATATGTCATCCTACAGAATATACGTAGATAGTGCCAATAATTTGTATATATAGTTAGTTAGTAGTTATTTCTTCAAATTTTTGCATTCATTTGTACAATTAAATTGTTTTCATCTATTTATTTCTAGCGCAATTAATAAAACATTGAAGTTTTCATTGTTTTTATTTTAGTGCCAAGTGGACGGAAGCCAGAGACGAATGGATATCCGATGTCCGGTTCGGACACGACGGACATATTCTGTTCGGTGCCTGGTCGACTGTCCCTTCTGAGCTCTACCTCCAAATACAAGGTCACAATCGGTGAAGTCCAGCGACGTCTCTCACCGCCTGAATGCTTGAATGCTTCCCTACTTGGTGGCATCTTGAGAAGGTATAAATCAAATTCTACATGCTCAATCAATTGACCATTGGTTCTCTCTTGTTTCGGACTAAGGCTTTGCTTTAGTGACTGCAGTGAAAGCATTTTCCATTCCTATATTTTCTTTTTAAGGACAAGAAGGTAAAGGGATTAATTAGAGAACAGTTAGGGTCCTCGAAAATGCCAAAGAATGCAAAGGAATTGTTTGTGTTTGGCAATAATACTACATTTTACATTTTCCTCCAAATTACTGTTATTCTGACTAATTTCTCTTTCATCTTTCTAAGATTTAGTTGACATGACCTGACCTTATCTGACCTCCGAAAAACTGCAATTTTCCCACCAAAACGCTGCTGAAACTATCAATTAATTTTCAGTGATATGGCTGATTTCATTTTGTCAAATGGTTTAAAATGACTTTAATTAAGTCAAATAAAATAGCTTTCATGGATTTGAGATATGCAGACCCATTTTAAGAGCAAATTATAGTACAACTGTACGCAAGCGCAACCAGAGCAGTCAAGCAAACCGCTTCTTGACAAAACCACAAACTACTCGGTAACTTTGTAATGTTGGAAAGTTCGTTTTTATTTGATAAAGTTTGGATGAAACTGGTCAAATTAATTTCAGAATAAATCTTTTCGAATAAATAAGGAACAAGAAATATATAGCAAAGTAGTTTAAGTCATTCAAGAGCTTTCCTAACGACGTAAAACTTAAGAAAAGGAGTAACCCATAACTTTGCTGTAATGTTGTTGAAATTTATTACTTTTTTGTTTTCAGAGCCAAGTCTAAAAATGGAGGTAAATCACTGAGAGATCAGTTGGAGCAGCGAGGAATGAATCTGCCAGCGGGTCGCAGAAAGGCAGCCAATGTCACTCTCCTAACTTCCCTTGTTGAAGGTAACACTATCTCTGCCTAATCGTTGGAAAAATGTCAAGGGTCTTGTCAATAGTGTTTGAGGCCGGCCGGGGTTTCACCGGCCAACTGCCGGCCGGAGGATCGCCGGCCGGCCCGGCCGAACCCATCGGCCGGCGGCCGGTAAGCAAGAAAGCCGGCCGGCCGGCCGGCTACCGGCCTGGAGCAGTTTGCAGTGCAGTTGTTATAACTGCTGAGATAATTTATTTTCGGATATTATCTTAGAAAAATAGCACAGCATAGCATAAAAATTAGCAAAACTAGATTTGGAGTCCATTTTAAGCTTAGTTGCCCTATTTTGTAAATTTCTGATTGGTGATTTGTATCCCAGCCGGCGGCCGGCCGGCGAGCAAAAGTCGTCGGCCGGCGGCCGGCCGCCGGCCGGCTTCAGCCGGCCGGCCTCAAACACTACTTGTCAAGTCTACGGCCCCTTCCTGTGGCCTCCTCCGCCCCAACCACTCTAAAAAATAAATCGTGGCCATTAGAATTTCAAATTTGTCATTGCTATGTTTTAGATAGCGTGAGTTCAAAAATCGCAAAAATTATTTCGGGAATATCTACTTTTTCGATTTGGAAGGGGGACAGAGAGGATCTATCCATTTTTTGCTGATATATACTTGCTAATACATGGCATATTGGTTGCTGAACAAGAAACTAAAGTCGGTTTTTAGATTCAACACTTCGTTAACCAAATACGATAAAATATGTAGCTTTACTAATCTATATGATGTGAAAAGCTGAATTATGTGAAAGTCCGACTTCAGAAAGTTCTGCGGCTCACAAAATCTTCATATGCTAGATTTCAGAAAAATTAAAGACAAACATTTTAGGGTGTTGTTCAGAGTATCATTGCTTAGAACTTTAAAGCTTGGCCGGCGAGAAAAGCTTGGTGTGGGACGTGTTCGATCGTGGTCCACGGATCACGCTGACTTCAAACATCACAAAATTTTTTGATTTCGCGATAATAGATTTTTTATTCTCAAGGGGAAGGGAATCGAAAAAGCAGAGTTGGCAAATGGGACGAATTCTCTGATCCCATCCCATCCCATCCCACCAGATTTTCAAATTCACCGTCCCATCCCATCCCATTTGTCCGAACTTGCTTTTTCCAATCCCATATAATCCCACTTGCAGTATTTGACCTTACAATCGCTGTAGCATTGAAATTTTAATATTGGCATAAGGTCTTGAGATGGTGGTAATCCTTTTGTGAGGGGAATTTTGAAGCGCAATAAACTTTCGCAATTTTGGGAATTGGAAAAATTTGACACACCGTTTTAAAGCTAATAATCAGTAAATCCAAAAAAAGCAAAATTTGCAAAAACCAGCAAAATTTTTCACACACTAAATATGTAGAGACCATCGAACTTTGAGTAACTATAGCAAAACTATAGAATCGGGCAAAATTTCATTTTGTATGAAGTATGAAGTTTGGTATGAAGGACCTGTGGGTTGAGGGAAATTTTATGGATTTTGCTCAACAGGTCTTAATCCTCCAGGAAATCCGCCAAATGTGCGATGACACGAAATTTTGCAACTTCGCATTGAGTATTCTCGCAGCTGGTGAAGTTCAAGTGAAGAAAAGTCCCTCCGCAATACTGCGAACTTTCATCCAAAGCTTACGCGAATCCATGGGGTAGTTTTTGAGAAATCGATGTTTAAAATAAAATAATAGCAGTTTTGCCAAATACGTTTGTCGGCCAAGTCTCTAGCTTAAAGCACCGGATTCCAGCTAATAGGCATTAATAAAATGTGCAATTAAATTGTATAAATTGATTAGAAAGTAAGTCGATAGGACTAAATCGATTGAGTATAAATTAATTCAAAATTCTCCTTAAGATTTGGCAGTAATTTTGACAAAACCGATTTAGTAATAAATGGCCGTTTTTTGACCCCCAAAATCGTTTTTGGATTATACTGATTTGACCACACTAGAGATAGCTCTAAGGTTGTGTAAAAAATAAACTAATCTAAAATTTAAGTCTCATCTCCGTCGGTTGTTGAGAAAAATTATCTTAGCCTTGCCTACGCCTCGGGTAATTTCAATTTCAATATGCAATTATTCACTGTCATACCGTGGACTCAGTGCAAAATTTGGTATGGCACTACCCCTCATCGCGAAAGCGAGCGACTGAGGTGTGACACGGAAAAAATTCACCTCAAAGCAGAAGTGCGCTGCGTCGAAATAGGGAATCGAAAAAGTGTCGCTTATAATTCTGCGCCAAAAAAATCGAAACTGGTGTAAGATACCGGGTAACATTTGCATAGTTTTAAAACTCTAAACAGATACTGTATCACTGTGAAATTAGAATTTTGAATTAGGTCTTCAAAAAATTTTAATTAATTTGTGAAGATAGCGAACTGCCGAAAGTCGCTAAATTCGGTCGCTATTGGTGACCAAAAATGAGGGTCATTAAGTTTTGTTTAGATGTAGATTATAAAAAATTAGAAGTCCTAACTAAAAATTCTAATTCCACAGTAGCACAGTACATGTATAAAGGTTTCAAACAATACCCAATCCTTCGCCAGTGTAGATTTTTGGCGCAGAAATTAAATTTTTTCTGTAAAATTGTGAAAATTGTTGATTTTTACAGAGAGGCATATGACGACCAGGCTATATTGCAAAATTGCATATTTTTGCAATTCAACATATTTAGTCTTTATATATTACTATATTTATACTAAATACTATATATACTAAATACTTTACTAAATTACTAAAACTTGAAGTTGACTTGCGAAAATTTGCTTCAGTTGGCTGCAAAACTCTCGTATTCTCTCATATTCAAATTGCACACAATTGATGGCTCGAAATTGCGAAGAACTGAACGAAACAACTCAAATTTTGAACTTGATATATATGCACGACATGTGGTTAGTTTATGTGCGAAAATGAACGAAATCCGTGATCTAAAAATTTTTCATGGTGGACTCCCCTTAACTGCTAGCTCAAAGGTCGGATAAGCAAAAATGTTCATTTCGGTGGCCTTTTCCCATTTATATCAACCAATCAGATGTATTTCATGTAGGCATCTAGTACTACGTACCCTTAATTAGTCCTCTTGTTTATGGAAGTAGTATTATCACTGTGCTAATTATTTATCCCTCCTTCTCTTTTATAACGAACTGAGAGAATAGTGGCAAAAACCAAAGATTTTTATTTTTCGCCTAAAAATTGGGGACTGGTCCCAGAATGTTAAAGAGCACCATATTAGGAAAGTTTCATCAACTTTCATCATAAAAATTGGATCCTGTAAGGTTACATTTACACAAAGCGATACCAGCACCTTAAAGAGCTCCCTGCTTTGCTTTGCTGGTAGTCATCAGAAGGCCAATCATGAAATTGACCAGACATTTTTATGCCAAATTTACCAAAATATTGAACTTTTTCAAAATTTGGAAACTGTGTTTGAAGGCATTGTAAGGCAAAATGATCCCACAAAATCCCACTGATCCCACATGGGATGAGTTTTCAATCCAATCCCATCCCATCCCATGGGATCCCATGGGATCCCATCCCAGATGCCAACACTGCGAAAAAGTGTGCTTCTGATTTTGCCAGAAAGTAGGATCCTACTAGGTTTCTTCGGTCAGCACATAGTCTGAAGTCTGTTCTAGCTTAGTTGTTCTTTTTCTCTAATCATAAACTTGAAAGTGTTATATTTTATTGTATTCCTGAAATTTAAGTCCAAATACTTGAGTGCAAGCTACCTATTTATAATTATGGTGGAAAATGTTTTAATCCCTCAAAACTGACCTTAAATGACCTGAATTGAAATTAGAAATATACTTGTTGTTGAATAGTTTTATTATAACAGAAGTGTTGATGTTGCCATATGTGGTCTTTGTTCCTCTAAATGGCCACATAGAGTTTAAGAGGTACCCAAAGGGCTTGAGAAAGGAATTCTGTCGCTATTCGCCTTTTCACTGGAAAAGGGAAAAGAATACAAGATTAGAAATTCTGATACGGTTCCTTGGATTTTCACAATCGAAACTTAATGGTGGAATGTGTGAAGTGGGAGTTGCAGATTATTCTGAAACTAGTGAAAAACTGTAGAAATTAGAAAACTTCAGCTAATACATAAGAAACGATGCTTGTATATTAATTTTAGGTCTTATCTCTATTAATACCCTTCCACCACTCAAAATCCTTAAAACTTGAACAAATGAGCGACAATATACTATTGGTATGTTTTCGACTACGCTGAGTTCACATGTCGCAAAATTTTTCGATTTCGCAAAATTCGATTTTTTCGACTTCTAAGGGCGGACGAAGGGAAACCGAAAACTTTTTATCTTCGATTTTGCTGAAAAGTTGTATATAAGGGTTTTCGGGGACGTAAGAACAAGAATCTGAAGTCCGTTTTTCGATTCAACTTTTCGTTAGCTCAGTATAAGCTAAAGAAAATTCACTATATACAACTTTTCAGCAAAATCAAAGACAAAAAATTTTTCGGTTTTCCTTGGTCCTCCCTCAGAAATCGAAAAAATCGAATTTCGCGAAATCGAAAAGTTTTGCGATATTTGAACTCAGCGTAGTCGAAAACATACGCATAGTAAATTTTAGCTCATTTGGTCAAGTTTTAAGGATTTTGAGTGGTGGGGGGTAATCGAGATAAGACCCTTAATTTTTTACATTTATATATACACGTCGTTATATTACTCAATTTCTCTATTATTTTGCCTATATATTATTTATTTATTTAGTTATGTCTGTATTTCTCAATGTATCTATTTTTTCAGGTGAAGCAATCCATCTTGCTAGGGATTTTGGCTACGTGTGTGAAACGGAGTTTCCAGGAAAACAGGCAGCGGAATATCTCAATCGAGTTAACTGTTCTGGTACAACAGTGGACGTGCAGCGTCGTAAAGAATCCCTAAATGCTGCTAGGTAGATACAGTTGTTCTTGGATAAATAATTATCTTTCGTTTAGCGATTATGATTCATAGGATACCCTATTAATGTAATAATTATATATTGTATTAACGCTTCCTACAACAAATTTGTAAAATAAAACAATGATGTTGAGTTTTTCACCCAAGTCCTAGTCTTACTGGGGCCGGTCCTATCAAAACGGGGTTAAGCTTAACCCGGCCTAAGATCTTTTATAGGACCGGCCCCTGGTGACGTTTGCACCAGGGATTCATTATGTTGTCTAAATCCACCTTAAACTTAACTACTTTTGGTAAACAAGGAAAAATCCCTTTGGATTTTCGTTTTTCAATTTTTCATTTTCATATCCCTTCTGCTTTAGGATGATGATCAAAGAGCTTCAGGAGCTGTTGAGTCAGGATCGATCCCCGCTGTGCAACTCTCGCCCCACGTCCGTCCTGGACCCCTCAATCCAGCGCCACCTGACCCACTTCTCCCTCATCACTCACGGATTCGGGTCTCCGGCCATCGTTTCCGCTATCAGCGCCATCACCAGCTGGCTCAACGAGTCCATCAAACATCTGGACAAAACCTATCCCAACCATCTCCAACATCCCTCCTCGGGCCTGAGTCATTTCCATTTCGGGACCTCAGCTAAGCTCAATGAGAAGCTGCTGGAACGCTCTCCGTCCAGCGTGGTTGACGGTCTAATGGAGGTGAACAAGAAATAAACTCCTAAAAAAGGAAAGGAACTAATAGAGTTTAACTTAAGGGCCAGCTTTAGGCGGGTTAGATGGGAAATCCGCCCGAAACCGGAATTCCGACCTGCAGCTCAGGTTTTCGAATTTAGTTTTCCGGATCTTGGCACTGAACTGACTTGCTTGGTTTTTCTTGTCTGGCAAATCTGAACTGAACCGAACAAGCGGATTAACGAACGTTGTTTCGAGCCAGACCTATACCTGTCTTGCCAAGAACTCTCGATTCGTGCTCAGTCTTAAACTATATATTGTTTATGTGTTGATTTATTACATACATATGTTTTGCTATTATTATATATTATGTATTACGTAAAGCCTGTGTATCAATTGCCTCAGTTCGTTAGACACTTTTGTTGTAGTTCACTCTGTTTTTAGATCCATATTCTGTAATTGTGTGCCACTTTTATCTTGACAAGATATTTAACTGTGTTGCCATAGGATGTACATACAATATTTGAACTGTAAACGTGTTTTAACTGTTGTCATTATATAGTAAATAAACCGTATAAAATCAAAATGTTGTAGAAAAGGAAATGGAAGAGCATTCTAATGTTTTCGTAAAGTTCAGAAAATCTACTAACAAATGCATATCTAGTGCATATCAAAATTGTAGATCCTATAAATTCAAAATGTTACAATAAGAAATGGGCCGTTTACAAATACTTTTGAACACATTCTAGCAATTGATTCAATACGAATTGAATTTACTAAAAAATATAAACTAAAGTTTTACACCTACTTCACATAAAATCAGCAAACAAATATACATAATTAGGAGAATAGGCATACCTATTCAATTTTTCATCTTTTTCAATTTACCTTCGTAAATTAATTTGAGATCCAGTGCAAAACTAATCTTAGTTACTATCTAAATAGCTATCCATAAGATGTGGCATATCCATATATCATATCCATATATGCTGTATTGGCAATAGATAAAAGAAGAAAGCTAAATGCCAGTTGTGTGCGACTTTGAATTCTGTGGATAAATCACCTGTCTGGGGGCACCCTTCTTCACTTCTTTCATTCATAATTCCGACCTTTCGCATCTAATCAGAGTTAGTGCCTTGTCGCTCTTCGATCGAAGATGCCTTACCTGAGGACTGGAGTAATACAACGATCAAGTGACTGAAGTGGACTAATAAGTAATACCAAGAGTATATTATTGGAAGAGTGGGATATATACCTACTAAGCTCTTCCTAATAAACTAAGCCTGCGACATGCTTGACAGCACCTAAAGCCCGGTTCATACTTTTTGTGCTTTTGTGCTTTGTGCTTTTGTCCTTTTCTATGAGTGCTTTGTGCTTTGTCCTTTGTGCTTTCTCCCTTGTGCTTTGTGCTTTGTGCTTTGTGCTCATGAGAATGGATTCATACTTCTCGTGGGGACAGCAAAGCACAAGTCACGAGATTTAGTCACCACACTACGGAAACATAAAAAGTATGCACATTCAGCCACAAATTGAATAGACAAGGCGCTAATTTATTGCAAAAGGGATATCTGTAATTGCAGTTTACCTTCTTTAAGTACTGGGTTTGATACGTTTCTTTTCTGCACACAGAAATTGTTCGGCGGCCATTTAAAAGGTCAAGACAGGGTGAACGGACAACTCAAAGAGAACATATTTTGCTTAAACCTCTAGTTTACTTTGTAGATAGGCTTTAGCCTTTTATTATATCTTGGATACTCCAAAATAGACCTGTCGCCTGAAGAAAATTAGCTGAGTGAGTTTAGTTTTGTAGTTTTCAAAGAGTTAGATATCTTCGTTGTATCCCTAATGCTGACTTCCTATCAGCTTCATATGCCATACCTACATAAACCGAAGTAAACAAAACTTAATAAGTCGATGTTGCCATTTACAAACAATGCGCACTGATCACACTGAAACTTTTAAATATTTTTAAACGTTCTATGATCTTCAATCTAAGTAAATGCTGCCCATGCCCTGTTCGCTGATTATCAGGGAGAGGTTAATTTGTGAGTGAAAACTGCCTAAAACTAAATTTGTTACGTTTACAAGGTTTTTCTGGGGGGCTTCCTGGGGCCCGCTCTGGCCGGAGGTGGGGACGGGGAGAGAACAAAGTTTCGGATTGCCGGGCCGGGGCAGCATCCATTGGATAGCAAGCCGAGGCGGGCCGACAAATTTCAAACTGCGGGCCAGAGCGAGCATAAACGCGCAGGATCGACTTTCAAAATGTACTGAAATCACTAAAACTAGCTAAACATTTATGCATTCTAGTTAATTAACAGCGAGACATTTCGTAGCATAATTTAGCATTTCTATCATGCAATGAAGTCTTTGAAATAATAATGTGAGTAAAATTTTAGAAATTTACTTGTGGCGGGACGGGCCGGGCCAAATTTTGTCAGCTTGCAGGCCGTGCCGACAAATTATGCTATGGAGCCAGGCAGGGCAGAGCAAGGTTTTGGATCGGGCCAGAAATATATATGAGGACCAGAAATGCTCCGCACAAAAGGGGATAATATGTGTGTTGGACCTATGTCTATCCTTTAAATTCCGGTTGAGACAGGCATAAATCCGACACAGCAACTTTTGGTGGATGGTTCCATGTCAAACTTGCTCAGGTCAGGGCTTTCATTTGATATCAAATTTGACCGCTTTGAAAAACTTTATTTTCGACCCACGTCCGCGACCCACTGAAATTTCGTCGACCCACTTGGCCTACTTCTCAATTTGGACATTTTTGCATATTTAAGGGGGGGGTCACTTTGGTCAAAAATCGATAGTCACGGATTTCGCTCATTTTCACACATAATATGCCCCCATATGTTCTGAAAAATAACTTAGAATATTAGCGTTCGAAATCAAACTGTGACAGAGTTATTCAGGTTCAAAGCCGGAAAACTTGAAAATTCCGGCGATGAGCCCTGCAAGGTCAGGTGGAGACCAAACGCGACCGAAAGCAGGGTTAACCGATACACCAAATTAAAGCTTTTACTAAGGTAATATTTAAGTGCAGACGTGGCTCAAGGCCAGCTATCCAGGCGTTCATAATGCATGCTTGAGTGCTGCACTGACCTAACCTTGCAGGATTGCCCAGTATAACTTTAACTCGTTCTATCTTGCACAGACAACATTTTAGACCCATGGTTGTATGAGAAAAGTTGCTCCTCGTTCCATTAGCTATCGATTGATACCCATTTTTTCTATATTTGGAAAAATTTTGAAATTGACATTTTTCACCTATAAAGATCAAAGGTGCCGCCACAGCAGCATGTTCAATATTGACGCATTTGTTTTGGCCACATTATGTGACAGACATAGACATATTAATTAATCTGCCAAGTTTGGTGATCTTTTACCACATAATGAGTGAGAAATTATCAAAAGAATGTGAAAATTATGAAAAATGGCCATTTTTAGCAAAATTTGCTGTTTTTGTGGCAAGTTTTTTGAGCTTACTGTAGATGATAGAAACATGCGAGTACTTTCATAAGACGCGGCTTTAAGCGTAGAGTGCAGCTATCTATTGGCCGTTTCTGTAGCGTTTGCCAATCGTTCAGGACAAGCAAAAGAGTACCGTAGGTGCTGTTTTTCATGGTCCAAAAATGGGCGATTTTCCAAAATTCTGGCTTTAAAAATTCGCCAAAAATCCAATACTGAACACAATCGTTTCAGAGGAGATAGCTGCACTCTACAATATGTCCTTAATGGTTCTGAAAAGGTTTCAAAGTTCTGACTCTTATACAGCAAAAAATTTTTCTGCCACAAACTTTTTAACCTAACTTTTTCATTTTCCTATGCTTAACACATGTCGAGGTCACCTTTAAGGGCATGTACAGAACGATAGAAGCAATATTTCGCAAAACGCACTTGTCTTGTTTCGCGGACCCATGGGGACTACAAAATATGTGAAAATCAGCAAAATCGGAGATGGTCGAAAAATCGGCGAAAAAGTGACCCCCCCCCCCTCCCCCCCTTAAGTTCTTTATAGCATACATCGAGCAAAATTAACACATTAAAAATGTATGTAGTGAAGTATTAAAACTTTCAAACAAAAATTTGGCGTTCACAGCTAACTACAGCATGGTTCATCTTTTTTTGTTAGATCTGAGGATGCTATGCTACGGCAACAGCGTTGAGGCCTCGATCGGTCAGTGTAATCAGTATTTAGGCAAAGTTCTGAAGATCTATCTTCTTGTAGTTATCGTCTATTTTCTTATAGCACCTAATTTCGTAAAAGTTAAGTTCATTCATTGTTATTTATTTTTACTGCAACTACTGCAGGAGTGTTTGTATAACACTGTCCACTCCTAATTTGGATATGATAGCTGATAGCAAACTGCCATTATATCATATACTTTATTAGCACCAAGAAAATTAGGAATGATTATTACTCTTTGAACTATGTCGAAATTTCAAGCTTGACATTATATAATTATTTACTTCTATTCTGTCTTGAATCTTCAGAGCAATACGTAACTGAACGAAGTACA
>JASAND010028258.1:0-83927 GCA_030248195.1 Trissonchulus latispiculum | reverse complement strand
AAACAACAGCCGTCACCTTGTCAACGAAATATCAGGAAATCCTAGACAAATTATTGGAAATAGAAACCATTGACAAAGCTCAACACAAGGTTTTGGTTAAAAAATATGTAAAAAATTTTTAAATCCGCAATTAAAATCATGTATCTAATGCTAGATTCGTAGTCGACTGGCTAGACACAGACCTGAGGACTTTGAGGCATATTTTTCTAATCCGGTTGACGTTGATGGCAGACATCTGGAAATTGCTTTGGTTAGTTGTACTCTTTGGTACAGTTGGTACAACATCGCCTCATATTACAATAACAATACGTTTTTGTTACTTCGTGATGAAACGCATGTAGAGATTGAAATAGAAGATGGAATTTACGATATTCCCCAGTTAGAACAAGAAATCAAACGACGCTTTAGAGAAAACCAAATAGATGAAGCAGCAATGAGTTTGGTTCCAAACTATAGCACGGGAAAGCTTACGATTAATTTGGCAGCAGGATGGAAAATAGAATTTAATTCTGACTTAAAGAAGATGTTAGGTTTTACCAACGTTGATACAATTGCTGGGTCCACCACTGGTGAAAGCAGAGTGGACATCACCAATGGCGTGAACAGCATTCTGATTTGCTGTAGTATCGTAGACGAATCTTATGATAATGGAGTGTCATCAGATATTATTCACTCATTTGTACCAACTTCGCAGCCGGGGTCTTTGCTCGTAGAAAAACCCAACCGCCCAATCTACCTGCCAGTTAAGCAAATGGATAGTATTAGCAGAATTAGAATGCGGATTACCGACCAACGCGGAAACCGAGTTAATTTGAATAACGAGCATGTAACATATGTTCTCCATATCCGTCAACGAAAATTCTAATTCTATAAAATGATAGTCTCAGGAAAGCGCTCACTATTCACTGTTAAAGGAAAGGGAATAGGGTCGGTTGTTAGGTCCTTGGTTAGGCCTGAATTCGTCAAAGCTAAGTTGAAAGCTGGGGCGAAAGCATTACTCCAAAAAGGCAAGCAGTTTGCGACAAATATATTAAAGCCAGTCGGCCAAAGACTGCTTCAAAACGTCAAAGACAGCATCAGCAATGAAGTAAAGCAGACAACTCAAAAGTTAGTCGACAAAGCTTTAAGTCCTTCAAACGTTGATAAGATTTCGAAACGTATTCTGAAGACAACGAAGAGCAAGGCCTTTAAGGACGCTGCTGAAGCTGCCGCTCCTAAAATGAAAGAAGGAGTCATGGAGTCCCTGTCAAATCTAATTGCAGGCTCCGGGATGAAATCGAAGAAAAAACAGACAGACAAGGAAACTTTAAGAATACTTCAAACCCTACTACAAACTTAATTTTTTAGTATACAAACTGAAACCCATCCAAACGAACGAAGTAGAGGCACCGTACTGGCATGTATTTGAACCTGCAGTAAAGGATACGTCCACAGCAAAATATGAATACGTGCAATATAGTGAAAATAACGTGAACGTTCAAGATTTGGAAAATTCGAATTTTTCAGCAAAAACAAAGAAGCCTGGTTACTACCTCACGAGTCATTTCTTTTGGTGAAAGGAAGAATCTTGGACCAAGCAAGAAACCCGTTACCTGATACTGAAACAACCACTATTGCGAATAATGGCTTCAGTATATTCTCAACGGCGGAATATTATGCTAATGAACAGCTGCTCGAAAGTTTAGACGAAGTTCCATTGGCAACGACTGTTTTGAACCTAGTTAATTTTTCTGACGATTTCAGTCGTTCCGTGGGAACTACAATGATTTGGTACAAAGATACAGGAAGCGGCGGCACTGAAACACAAAGATACAGAACCACGTTAGTCAAAAACCAAGCCCAGGAAATTGTTGATGTTAAAATTGAAGACAACCCTGATTTTAATTTGGGATTTGATCAAAGAAGTATCCAAACTGAGGACCAAATAAGCTTTGTTTTGCCTCTGCGGTTTCTCTTTGGATTTACTAAAGACTTTAACAAAGTTATGAGAGGTGTGACACATAAACTGAAACTGAAGAGAAATGATATGTACCGCATTTTGCATTCAACGAATCCCGACTCTCACGCACGGTTTTGGGTAGAATATATGAGCTGGTGTGTTCCAGCAATTGAGCCCAATTTGGAAACTATGTCTAGACTGGAAGGTCAGTTGCTGCACAGTCAAACTTTTAAAATTTACTGGGAAAGCGTATTTGTCTATAGGTCTGACGCAAAGGACGAGCAAAACCCCTATTGGCGAGTGGCATCTACCATCAGCAATCCAAACTACGTATTCGTTGTTTTGCAGAAAGTTAAAAGGACACAACAGATAAGCGAAAATAGTGTAGTGTTTGATCATTTATCTCTGACACATGCGGAGGTCAGGCTTAATTCCATGCAGCATCCGGATGAAGCATATCAAAGTGACTTTGACAACAATGACTATGCGCGGTTATATTATAGTTTTCTTCAAGCAGGGAGAAAACATGAAGACACTAGTTCCCAGGTTAGCTATGCTGACTTTAAGACACTTTACCCCATTCTGTTTTTTGATGTCTCACATAGAAAAGAAGCTGTGTATGATTCTGTTAGCAAATCTGATCTTGAAGTCAGACTGAAATTTAAAAACAAGCCCAGTGAGAGTTATTACATGTACTGCATCGTCCTAAGCGACAAAGTTGCTAGCATGCAGGCCATTGATGGAAACATTGATATTTCGCTTAGTTAAAATTATATGTTTTAAAAATGAACTACATTAGACACGGAGTCAAACTCTCACGTACTCAAAAGGAAAAACTTAAAGACGCTTTTACTAAGAAAACCAAAACTGCTTTGACCTTAAAAATGATCAACTGAAGGGTTCAAATATTCTGTTGTTAACTAGAACACAGTTCCAGAGCATAAATGAAGCGAAAAGGCTCAAGAAACGAGTGAAACTGGCCTTGTCTAAAACCCAGCTTGTTAAACTTGGTGGAGTTCTGCCTTTTTTAGCATTGGGGATCCCTGCAGCGGTAGCCGGTCTCAAGGCATTGGGCGTAGGAGCGGCAACGGCTGCAGGGGCGGCGGCACTCAACCAAGTTTTGAAGAAAACTTCCGGCAAAGGCATGTTCCTGCCAGGAAAACGCAATGGGAAAGGAATGTACTTGATGGGAAAGCGTTGACTAACCTAGATTTAGGTGAAATGATGAAAAATACAAAAACTTTTCGAGGTATCTTCATGAGGGACACGCTACCGCCACAGATTCGGAAGAACGAGTGCGGTATTGTAAATTTAGATAAATTTTCAGGTAGCGGAACTCATTGGGTTTGTTACCTCAACAGTAGAAAGGAGAAACACGTTGAATATTTTGATTCATTTGGACTTTACCCTCCATTACAAGTAGAGCAATACTTGCGAACTTCTGGCAAGGAGCCGGTTTTCAGTACTAGTAAGATTCAACAGTTTGGATCGAATTTGTGTGGTCTGTATTGCGTTTTGTACCTCAAGCTACGAGACCGTAAGCAATCTATTTACGATACAATTGAGTTAATTTCAGAAATTTAGATTGTTGTTTCTAAAATGAAGGAAATAATGTACACGTTCGTATTAAATTACAGTCAAAAAGAGTCGTTTCAGTTGCCTAGTAGGGTGAAAACTAGCTTTTTTAAAATAAGAAGTAATCAACCTGTCTTCTTAAAAATGCTGACACCTACTATTAATAATAAATCCTTTTTATCCTCTTATGCTTCAACTACTGAGGAAGATTTTTTGGAAAGCTCAATGTACCTGGACACAAATTGGTGCGATATTAAGTTTGAAAAACCAATTGAATTTGAAGACGTTCACTTTAAAATCAATCCAATTGGGCAAAGTGTTGTATCTCCAGTAGTTATATGCATGTCAGTTACAAAATAATGACAGCAGCATACTTTATAACTCATTTTTAGTTCACAATAAACTAGTTTCGGAACGAATTCAAACTTAAGCTTGGTTCGATTGTGCCTGGGTGGCTCAATCGGTAGAGCGTTGGCCTAGATAACCAAAGGTTGTGGGTTCGATCCTCACCTCAAGCCCGAATTTTTTGGGTCGGAGGTGCTGTAGTGACATCCTTCTTTCTTTCGTTCTAGATCATTGCCACAGTTGGTATACTTTAGGAGGTAATGTTAAAGTACTCATAAAGTAGACATCAAGATAACCCAAAAATCCTGCGCTTTCCCCTTTCTCTTTTCCACACAAGTATGCGAGTCCCTCAAAGCTCAGTAGCTTTTGTGGTTCTTTATGTTTCTTGTCGTAAACAACTTCCACTTTGGCTTCTAAAAGCTTTTACTGCACGTTTTTGTGAATACATGAACAATCAGTAAAGCGAAATCACCATCTAAAGCACTTCGATTACGCTATCATCGAAAATTTTCACACGATTTCAACCCACTTTTTTATTCAAAAAACGGATCAAAGTCGGTGAAATGCTTTGCTGTTTCATCGTTTACAATCCAGAGCTATTTGCTATGGGTGGTAATTTTGAGCTGTTTGCCAAGTAACCTGGAATCTGGTTTCTGAATAAGTGCGCATACCAAACAACGTTAACTTTTATCATTGCGAATTGGTAATCGTCTAGCTCTTAGAGCTGGTTGCAGCCATTTGGTTAAACCAGGTTCGCAAAATGTGTATGCTAATGTTTTATTATTTTTGTGATGCAGTTGTAAACGCTACCGGTTTATACTAGCTCGAAAGCTTGTGATACTTGCTGTCAGGCCCGCATGGTAACTCAACTAGTCAGTGATTGTTTGCAAGAATTATCATTTCCCCCATAATTTCATCAGTAATAAATTAAACCCACGCATTAATTAATTCAGCATTAATTAAATTAATTAAAGAATGAACTACATTTGCACGAATTATGTGTAAAACTGTTTTATGAAGTAAACTTTTGTTCGACTAGATCAATAAACCACTATAATACTAGAAAACGTGCGAGTTTAAACCTAAAATTGATTTGTTTTTGAATAATAACGAATTATCATTTTATCGGTGGACGCACACGCTTGATTATCTTACGGATGGATGCATTATTTTTAAACTAAAGTCTGACACAAAAATGTGTGTACAAAATCTGTAAGGCCTCCAGTGAACTCAATATACGTCGTAACCCCATAAAACCATATATTTTCGGAATCCTTGCAGCGAGACAAACATTTTTATAAAATTTAAAATTTTTTAAAATTTCAAAAATTTTAAAATATCGGTTTTTCGGGGAATTTTTTCGGACCGTGCAAGCTATTCAGCTCATTCTTTCACAAAAATTTTCTCGTCCGAAGACGCATCGATTGACACAAGAACGAAAAAAATCGGTTGAGAAATAAGCATTTTATTCCAAAATTTCGTTTTTCCATTTCCTTTGATGTTTGCCGCTTTTTGCAACTTTGACTGGTTATTACTCGCGACTCGCTCACCCGAAAAATTATTCGATTAGATTTTCAGGACCGCCTAGGCGCCCGCTTTCACCTGATATATGTGGTATTTCAAAATTTGAAAATCGATTTTTTTGAAAAATACCACTTTTTGACCCAAAATTTCGGCATAGCAATTCTGGCAAAAGTGAGTAAAAATAACATAATCATAAAATTCAAGCTGAGCTGAATCCAACGATATAAAGCTTTTGTTGCTACGAATTATATTGCGCCAGCAATGAATTTTTAAACAATATCCCTTATTTCAGCTGGTTTTTGGCTCTCTTTGATGTTACCGCCGTGATTTGAATGAAGCAGTGTAAACTAGCAAAACCAGCTGAAATAAGGGATATTGTTAAAAATTCATTGCTGGCGCAATATAATTCGTAGCAACAAAAGCTTTATATCGTTGGATTTAGCTCAGCTTGAATTTTATGATTATATTATTTTTACTCACTTTTGCCAGAATTGCTATGCCGAAATTTTGGGTCAAAAAGTGGTATTTTTCAAAAAAATCGATTTTCAAATTTTGAAATACCACATATATCAGGTGAAAGCGGGCGCCTAGGCGGTCCTGAAAATCTAATCGAATAATTTTTCGGGTGAGCGAGTCGCGAGTAATAACCAGTCAAAGTTGCAAAAAGCGGCAAACATCAAAGGAAATGGAAAAACGAAATTTTGGAATAACATGCTTATTTCTCAACCGATTTTTTTCGTTCTTGTATCAATCGATGCGTCTTCGGGCGGGAAAATTTTTGTGAAAGAATGAGCTGAATAGCTTGCACGGTCCGAAAAAATTCCCCGAAAAACCGATATTTTAAAATTTTTGAAATTTTAAAAAATTTTAAATTTTATAAAAATGTTTGTCTCGCTGCAAGGATTCCGAAAATATATGGTTATATGGGGTTACGACGTATATTGAGTTCACTGGAGGCCGTACAGATTTTGTACACACATTTTTGTGTCAGACTTTAGTAGGCTTTCCTCTTAAGTATTTTGCATCGAGGCTCCCCTCATTTCTGACAGCCATTGCACATAAATTAATATCAATATAAATTTAAAGTTTGAATATTTGAATTCGGTCGGGGCAACAAATTTATGTTATATTTCCGATTTATTATAGAGCTCCACGAGATGGATTTAGTAAGCCGAGGCGAAAAAGGTACAGCAGTCAACCGCACTTGTTGTGGAAAAATTGGAAGCTGTAGGAGATGGTCTCCCTTGAACAAGCTTGGAACACATTTTGACAGACGTCAAGTGATCCAGAATTTGGATCCATTTTGACTATTTTGTAAAACACGTTAGCCACTTTCAGTTAATGTTGGTTAAGTGATTTTAAGCTAATATGTGTTACGCAATATCACATGTAAAAAGAACCGAAAACAAACAGTCATGGGTGGAAAACTTGGCTTAGATTAAAAAGTAAGAGTTTCCGGTGCACAATACGATTACCAATGTTTGATTGAATAAATAGCTAATAAAGATTTTGTATATGTATGCATAAAATAGGACTAGTCTCCAATGGTATTATCAGTTTATTTCACATCAAAGCTGAATCTTCAACTTTAAGCTGAAACCAGTTTTGGCGGGAACACTGTTCCTTTCTGATTCTGCTGAAACTAGTTTTAGCAGGAACACTGTTCCTTTCTGATTCTGCTGAAACTAGTTTTAGCAGGAACACTGTTCCTTTCTGATTCTGCTAAAACCAGTTTCAGCGGGAACAGTGTTCCTTTCTGATTCTGTTGAAACCAGTTTTAGCGGGAACACGTTCCTTTCCTGTTTCGACAACACTGTTCTCAGACAACACTGTTACTAGACAACAGTGTTCCTAGACAACAGTGTTCCTAGACAACAGTGTTCCTAGACAACAGTGTTCCTGGACAACGCTGTTCCTAGACAACGCTGTTCTCAGACAACACTGTTCCTAGACAACACCGTTCTCAGACAACACTGTTCCTAGGCAACACTGTTACAATAGGGCTAATAAGATTCAAAAGATCGGGAGTTCACAGAGGCATCAGGAGCCTCAACACAAAACTGCTCAAGTACCCAGTCTGAGGGCACTCTCTCTTACCTACCGAAAGTCGACACCTCAAAAAAAACTCGCTCGTACCTCGAAATCAGGGTCGAACTTTTCTGGCTTTGCTGGCAATCCCTTTTGGGCAAAAAGGGAACATAGGCAAGCTTAGACTATATTGTAAGCACACTTTCTAGTCATTACACTATTGGAATTTAAGCCACTTCGTCATCGTTCGATTTAAATCAAAAGTCGAAACTCCAAAACTCGCTCGTACCTCGAAATCAGGGTCGAAATCTGCATACTATACTACTTTAGCTCCATGATAATTAGCACCACGTTTTGAAAATTAGAATCACGATAATTAACCTCACAATAATTAGCTTCCCTTTCTGATAATTAACCTCACGGTAATTAGCCTCATGATAATTAGCTTCCCTTTCTGATAATTAGCCCCATGATAATTAGCTTCAATTTTTGATAATGAGCCTCATGATAATTAGCTTCAAATTCTGCTATTTAGTTCCATAATAATTAGCATCACTTTCACATAATTAGCCTCACGTTAACTAACCTCATTATAATTAGCTTCCCTTCCTGATAATTAACCTCACGATAATTATCTTCAATTTCTGCTAATTAGCTCCATGATAATTAGCATCACGTTTTGAGAATTAGCCTCACGATAATTAACCTCACAATAATTAGCTTCCCTTTCTGATAATTAGCCTCACGTTAATTAACCTCATCACAATTAGCTTCCCTTCCTGATAATTAACCTCACGATAATTAGCTTCCGTTTCTGATAATTAGCCCCATAATAATTAGCTTCAATTATTGATAATGAGCCTCATGACAATTAGCTTCAAATTCTGCTAATTAGTTCCATAATAATTAGCATCACTTTCACATAATTAGCCTCACGTTAATTAACCTCATCATAATTAGCTTCCCTTCCTGATAATTAACCTCACGATAATTAGCTTCCGTTTTTGATAATTAGCCCCATAATAATTAGCTTCAATTATTGATAATGAGCCTCATGACAATTAGCTTCAAATTCTGCTAATTAGTTCCATAATAATTAGCATCACTTTCACATAATTAGCCTCACGTTAATTAACCTCATCATAATTAGCTTCCCTTCCTGATAATTAACCTCACGATAATTAGCTTCAATTTCTGATAATTAGCCTCATGTAATCAGTATAATTAGCTTCCCTTTTTGATAAATAGCCTCATAATAATTAGCCTCATGATAATTAAATTCAGTTTCTGATAATTAGCATCATGATAATTAGGCTCACGATAATTAGCCTCATCATAATTAGCTTCCCTTTCTGAGAATTAGCCTCACGATAATTAGCCTCATGATAATTAGCTTCCCTTTCTGAGAATTAGCCTCACGATAATTAGCCTCATGATAATTAGCTTCCCTTTCTGATAATGAGCCTCGTGATAATTAGCTTCAATTTTTGGTAATGAGCCTCATGATAATTAGCTTCAAATTCTGCTAATTAGTGTGAATTTGGTCAGTCTAAGAGTTATTTTCATCTGAAATTACAAAATGTACTGCTAACTTCACGATAAATTCATATTTCGTCATTTTCAATTAAATTTCTGAAATGTAAGGCTAAATTCATGAACGGTCAAACTAAAATTGTTACTTCTGTGTATAGGCCCACGGTCGGACTAGCTAATTCACACAATCGTTCAAATTTTGAGCGCACAGTTCAGTTGAGGTTGGATTGTTATCACGAGCGGTCGGGCCCTTTGTTCTCTTGTCACGCTCCATTGGGTTGGGCGCCTATTTTCTATTGCTATTTTGGAATCTTTGTTGTCAGGTTTGTCCCGCCTTTTTCTTATTTTGAATTTGAAATTTAGTTCTGGTGCCTTTAGACTGTATTATTGAAATTCTATATATATATATATTTTGAATTGTTGTTCGGTTTAGTTTTGGCTATTTTTATAGAAGTAAACTCGTGTTTTTGATAAAGTAAACTCGTATTTTTAGTTAGATCGTCTCTTTCTTACTGTAGGCTAGGGTAATCTGACGTTAGGTGTCTTGGCATGCGCACACTCAGAGAACCTTTGCAATCTTCGAAATTGTCGGAAATTCGCTTGTCGGGGGTCACGCTCTAAGAGCGTACTTTCTACAAGTCTACCAATCATGCGAAGGGGCCGTTTCTCTGGATCGCCCGGGGGGATCGCAGGAAGGGCGAGGCGGCTCGCCCGGTTCCGCCTCCACCTCCGGGTCGCACGGACAAGCCATTCCGGTGGTTCCAGGAGAACATTCTGCGCTATCCCAATGCCATGATCCGTCTGACACCACATAAGGCGAATGCGGTGACGCCTTTACAGGAGGAGTCGGTGCTTGACTGGGCCCTTGTGCGCATACGGGATACCTACATGACGGTCCACGTTTTGTCGTTGTTTCAGAAATTGACGAAACAAGACTATTTGGAAATCCGCCTCAAGTGTGCCTATGCGCAGAAGGGCTCTCCAGCGGCTCTTTCTGACCTCACTCCTCTGCCGGGGGTACCCAATTCAGTCATCTCGGATCCGCCGTTCAAAACCACGCGGCCGGTCTTCCTGAAGTACGAGGGCCAAAAAGGGAAGAGTAGAACCAAGCAGGTGTTTGCTTTTATTCGGCCTGAATCGGATGTGGAAAGCCCGTGTTTGCCTCCCTTGGAGCACCGGGCGGCCGATTTCTTCACATCTGTAGCATCACGCAGGAATCCTCCGGATTATTCAACGAAACCGGAAAAGGTGCCCGGCGAAGCGAAGCGTGCGGCTGAGGCCTTGGAGATCCGGCAGGACGAGCTAGCGATGGAAACGCAGGAACATGACGACCTACTTCCTCTGGACCATGATCCGGATCAGCGCAATTTAGTGGGCGGACCTGTTACTCCGACACCTTCGGAAGCAGGGGCCCAATCGCCCGGGGAATTTTCCCCTTCAAATCGTCTAATTATCCATGAGGACCGGGATTCGGCAGGTGAGCAGCCAGTGTCTGGTGCCGCGTCGGTGGGTTCTGGGCGGCTTTCTCGTCAGAGAAACCGCTCCGTTCCCCCGCGCTCGGGTATCACCATGCACATGGATGACCTGCCGGGTTCTTCTACGGATGTACCAAAGCCGCACGGTCCTCCGGAGCGTGGTCAGGAGGAACGGCGTTCTCAGTTCTTGCATTATGTCCAGGCGAAAGTTGCTAGGTCGGCTAGTGCGGCCGCAGACGTGCCGTATCCAGCAGGGTGGCGTACGGATTCTCCGCTGGTTTCTGAGTCGCCGGTAGCGTCTACCGAGCCACCAGCTGCTCCATCGTTAGGGGAGTCTACTAAGTCTCCCTATAAGCTCCGAAAAACGGTGGTCCCTACTTCTGAGGGCGAGGTTTCGGTGGCACAACCTGTGCCGCCGCCGGCGGGCGTCAGTCCGTCTAGTTCGCAGGAATCTTTACGTCACCGTTCAAAAAGCGTGCCGCCTCCAATCGTGTCGACATCGTTTCCGGCAGGGGGATACCAGGTGGATCTGGGTCTGTCTCAGCCTGCGGTCACTTATCAGAATCTAGATTTGGGGGTTTTGGCCACTCACCCATTTCGTTTGGCACCTCACCCGCGTTTCGCGCCAACGGCAGCACAGGCTCAGCAGGCCGCTGTCAGGGCCAAGCTTCCACCACAATATCAGCAGATTTATTCCGATATCACGGCCGTTCTGAATTCGCCTTCGTCCTCGACTGCAGTCATGTCTCCGGCCGTGCAACCTCAGCTGACTCAGTTCCCACCGCCTCAGCAGGTCAGGTCACCTATGTTGGGGGCTTCCTCTGGTCCTAGGGGAGGGGTTCCGGGGCAGGCAACACCTGCTCCAGCCTTTCCGTTGGGGGCTACCCGTGCTTTTATTACTACCACTGACGTTTACGGGTTGGAGTATACTTGTCGCCGGTTGACGGCTGATGCCTTTTTCACTAGTCTCCCGGAAATTGGTACACCGGCGCAGTTGGCTGTCTTGCCCAGCTTTGGAATTTCGCAGCAGGTGATCACAGAAATTTTGGGTATTCCTCCTCCCTGGAAGCCCCTGGCATTTGTGTACGCTTTGCTGGAGCGTGGGCCGTTCGACTTTGCCAATTTTTTCTATATTTTATATCCAGAACGTTTGGGTGCTGCTGGGGCTCAGCTGCCACGGCCGGAGACACCTAGCCGTGGCGTTTGTACTATGCCTGAGTTAGATCTAGGTCGTCTGTCGGACATCTCGGGCCTTTCGGATTTGCTTGTCCCGGGGTCGGTCTTGTCGGGAAGCACTCCGGCGTCTCTAAAGCATACTGTTCCATCAATCCCGGTCATGGGGGTCCAGGAGGAGCCTGGTCCGTTGCATCGTCCGACAGGAGCTACTGCCGGAGCTTCTTCTTCTGAACCGCCTGGTGTGGACCCGGTTCCACAGGCCTCACCGTCGCGGCCTCCACCGTTGCCGCAGGTCCTACAGCCGATGCCTCAGAATTTGCCATCTCTTCGTCCGCCGATCCAGATCCAACCTTTTTCGGTGCAGTCGTTGCCTCCCCCTCCAGCGGATCGTCACATCGTTTGGCCGGAGACGCATTACCTCCATCCGTCTAAGATGGTTCTGCGCTACCAGGGGCTGGCCCCGGGTGACTTCCCAGAGGGTACGGTCCCTACCATTACGGTCAAGGCTTTGCCAGAATATTTGGTAGAACCTCCAGAGGGACCTTTTGAGGTCAAACGCCATACTTCGTATAAGGACTATTCCACGCCGGAATTTGTCGACCGACTTCATCGGCGTCCTCGGGTGTCGGCCAGTGGCGAGATGCCTTATGTCATGCGGCCTTTTACGGGGCTCCAGGAGGTTGATCCGGCGTTCTGGCCGTCGATTCACTACATCATTTCCCAGTATCCCCATGCGGTTCCGTTCCGTCTGTATTCGGAGCCATATTGACAACTAGCTTATCTGCCAGATTTGCGATCTAAGATTGATGGCGTTTCCCACAATCCCTACTTTGTTGCCATCTATAATTATTGGTTGCCATCTATATTATTGACCACGACGGATTTTCTGTTCGCCGTCTCGGAAAAGGTGTATAAGAAATTCTTCGAGAATCTGAAGAATCTGATCCCGGATGCACCGGTTCGACGTAATCAGACAGAACGGACAGCGGTTACTCCGGACGGGAGTCCGTATTTCACCTTTGATATGTACCGCTGGGAAATCAATTTTGACTTTCCACCGCTGTATCGGGATGGGGTCTTGGAGTTCGATTCCTTTCGTCTAGTGGGACAGGCGCCACATACTTGGGGAGCCGCTGCTGCTGCTGCTGCAAATATTTGTCCTTTTATTAGGCTCTATCCTACCTATTTTCTGGCCAAAAGTTCGCCAAACCGTTTTCTGGCCTATTTGGACAAAATCTCTGAGGGTTTCTTCTCGCTTGTGCAGTCCACCATTGATATGGTGCGGGCTCACCGGTACATGCAGCCGGATATGGCTCTGAAGTACCCTCAGGTGACTTACTTCAAGGGTCCCTCTTGTGTTGGCTCCAATATGTGGAAACTTTTGGAGGACCCGGAAACCAAGGACCCCGATTCGGCTTATATCAAGTGGGGCGAGAAGAAATTTGCGGCATCGGAGTTCTTGTATGTCTATCGCATGCTGCGCGACTGGTACGGTCTCCCCGAGGCAGCTCGGGCGGCAGCCAGCATGGAATGTCCTTTCCAGGCTAAATATGCCGCAGCTGACTTTGTCAAGGCCTGGGTGCCTGCAAGGTCCCATTTGCGGAAAATCTGGCAAGCCACGGAGGGCGAGGGGTACTTGACGCGTGCGTTATTTATGCTTGATATTATTCGGGCAAAGGCAGCGTCTAGCTACCACTTCCGTAAGTGGCTCAGAAGCACCGGCGTAGCTTATATTGCTGAAGCTGTTGCTAGCCGTGACCTGTACTGGACCTGTGGCATTGATGCGGCGGAGCTCAATCGTACTCCGGCCAATCAGATTCTACAGAAAGTTCTAGATGCCGACGGGCAAAACTGGAAGGGAAAGATCTGCATGCTGGTCCGCCGGGAATTGTTTCCAAATTTGGCTCACGAACTAGCCTTGGAAGAGGCGCAGATGCATTTGCGTTATACCAAGTTGGCGACGGCTCGGCATTAGTTTAATCTTGTGGTAGGGTGGGATTATATTTTGGCCCGTATCGGTTGGGGGGAAATCTAGGTTGTGTTACTAACTTTGGGGGGATTTTGTGTTTATTCTAGACTAAATTAAGTACCTGATTGATGTTTTGTCTTTAAAATTGAGTTTTATTCTTTTCGATGTTTCAGTTTCTGGTTCTCTGATAAAATTCCTACCCAAATTGCAGTTTGATTCTTTCCGGTTTGAATTATGCAGGTACTAGCTGAGTTTTAACCCTTTTTATTAATTTTTATCTTTTATCTTTCTTTTACAAAAACGATTCACATTTTTATTAGGCAATAGTACTGGGGGCATTCCACCTTGTCGTATCCCGGCGGGTCCGTGGTTGCCCGTCGCCTGCGGTCGCCCTCATGGAGGCCAAGGGTGGGCGGTCAACCCCGGACCGGCACTTTTGACTCCGTAGTTGTATTTTCGGATTCTTTGCGATTGACACGGTCCGCGGTTGCTGACGGTCGGGCTCAGCCAGGCCAACGGTTGCCGTAGACTCGTGTCTCCCTCTCTCAAAATTAAGTCGGGCCTTGTATTTGCACTGTTGGCCGTAGTGCCTATTATGTACTGTCTTGTTGGCCTGCGGACCTGAACTTTGGTTGTTACGTAGGTTGTGTTTTTGTTTTGCTGTTATTAGTTTTCGTTGTTTTTAATCTATAGTTATACTAGTTTCCCTTTCCCTCCCCCCCTGTCCCTGTTTGACTGCGAGCGCTTCCTTCTGTACTTGTTATTGTATTTGGATGTTGTTTGTCCCTGGTCCCGGTCTGTTACGGGTGGCCCACTGGTTTCTGTTGTCTCTATCTGGAGTTGGGCCTGTGAATCTCGGTGATGAGGTGGTTCGGTGCTGGTTCCGTGCGGGTCGCTTGTGCCGAGGGGCACCGGCCCGCGTCCCTGGCGGCAGGGTCCTCGCTTTTGGTCTGGTTCTCTGTCCATGGTTTGGTCCTTCTACTGGCCATCGGTGATTTCTTTGATTTGAACTTTTTGAATTTAAGTCTCTTGTGTGATGATATATGTGTTGCCGGTTCTGTCCCCATGGCCTCGCTAGTCCCCCTTCCCCCTTGTCCCTTTTGAGCTAACTTTGTTTTTGTTTGTTTCTACTGTTTCACTTATACTTGTCTTTTTACGATTTAGATCTAATCTTGGCGGGGGGCGTATTGGTCATTGTTGTGGGTTTCGTCCGGGGGTTAAATTTTCTTTAAATTTTCTTAAACTCTTTTCCTATTTCTTTATTTTCCTGAGACTTTCTGTATTTGGGGTGGGGGGTGCCCGCTAGCTCGGCATTGCCGTTCTATATCATGTAGTATTTTATTTTGTTCATTTCGGGTCTTTTCTATTTTTCTAACTGGTGTTTGTTTCTCTATTTTCTTTCTAACGTGGTGCGAGTTTACTTTGTCTAAAATTTTTCCTTGTATTCCATGACTGCCATTTGGTTGCCTTATCTACCTTGCCATGTACCCTTGTGCAGCTATTTTTTGCAATCTATATGCTTTATTTTGTATTCGCTTTAAAACGTGGCATTGTTTTGATTCAATTTTTGTGATTCGATGTGGGTTTATTGTCCTCCGGAGTTGCTGGCAACCAACTTCGGAGTTGTCTTAGATTATGTTAGGTTGTCCCGGAGCTTGAATTTCTGTTTCTATTTTCTTCCTTGCATACTCCGGAGCTGTTTGGGTACTTTCGTTTTGCTTTTTCTCTCTAAAAACGTCAGCTTCGGTTAAAAATTTTACTCCGGCCTTGGTCCTCGATTGTTCAGCCTACTCCGGAGTTTCATTTCTGCTTTCGTCTATCGGTTCGTCTTTCGTCTTCCTCCGGAGCTATTTTTTCTGCTTCTCTATGGTGTTTTCTATCTAAAAACGTTACTCCGGTGGCCGGTTGTGGCCTCGGTTGTTTGTTTTGAGGGCTCCGGAGTACCTGTCTCTTTTGTTACCTGCGTCCTCGTCGTGGCTCAAGGGTGTCCTAGCCTTTCTCTTTTGTGTGTAGTCGGTGTAGTCCGTGTATATGTGTTGAGTTGAGTCTTCCCGATATGTTTCGGAGTAGTTTTAGCGTGTCTCAGCGCACCCGTGTGTAGTATGTTGGGGCCTGAGTAGTGTTCCCGAGTAGTCGACCTCGAGGGATACGCCAAAATTTTATCTTTTCCGGTGATTTTTAAAACGCGTTTTATCTTTACTAGTAGGTAGGGTACGTAGGTTAATTTGATTTTATTACTAACCCTTGAGCCCTTGACCGCGGCGAGGTCGCGCGTTTCAAAAGAGGGGGTATTGTGTGAAGTATTTCAGTCATTTCGAGAGTTAATTTCATCTGAAATTATAAAAGTGTACTGCTAACTTCATGATAAATTCATATTTCGTTATTTTCATTTGAATGTAAGGCTAAATTCACGAACGGTCAAACTAAATTATTACTTCTGTGTACGGTCCAAGGCCGGACTAGCTAATTCTTATTTTGATTCAAAATTCAGGCGCGCACTTCAGTTGGGATTATTCAGTCGGTTGACAAGGTTCGGGCCTTTTATAAAATTTCACGCTCCGTTGGATTGCTAGGCTGTCGGGCGCCAAACTTTGTACGTTTTGTCTGACAGGTGGGGTTCCTTTGTTAGGGATCTATTGTAAGTTGTTTTGATTTAAATTCAGTTCTGGTGCCTTTTCTTTGTCCTGTTTTGGATAAATGTGGTAAAATTGCTATATTTTGCGTCGTTCTGGTCATAATTGGAGATCTGAAGTAAACTCGCATTTTGTTTAAGTAAAACCGTATTTTTAGTTAGTTTGTTTCGTTTCTTACTGTAGGTTAGGGTAATTCGGAACGAGTCGAGTCTGGCCTGCGCACACTCTGTCGAATCGTTGCAATCTTCGAAATTTCCAGAAATTCGCTTGTCGGGGGTCACGCTCTCAGAGCGTACTTTCTACAAGCCACTTTTGTTTGTTCAGAGATCGTATAGTTAAATCTCTACACCTGCTGGTACTTTTTCAGCTTTGTATCTGCTAAGTCTTTGCTTTTTAGCTTCTGAACTACATCTTTGTCAAGCACTTCCTGGTGTTGATCGAACTCCTCTGGCTTCACTAGGATCGAATACTCCATTATTTTATGAAACTGCTAGCAATGCCACTGACTATTCCTATTAGCGGACCGAGGAGAGCGAGAATAAAGCCACCCTTTTGAACTATAATTTGCATTTTGTCCTTAAGTTTTACTTTCTTATCTCTCAAAGTTCGTAGCGTGTTCACGTATTTGCGTAGAGCTCTTTTGTCTGCTTCCGACAGTTCAACGTTTCCAGAAAGTACGTTCTCAATGCAGTCTAGGATGGTTCTAATTAAACTAAGATCACTGGTTTCAATAATAGCTTCTCTGACCTTTTTGTTACAGTTACAGAGGTGTATAAGACAGTTAAGATTGCTGTCAAATCGTTTAGCCATTTTGCGTTTTTATTGAGTATCAATGCTTCTTGTTTATCGCGTTTTTATTGATTCTCCCCTGTTTTTATTGATTCCGCGTTTTTATTGGTTTCGGTAGATAGACTCCTGTCCGGTCGAAAATATCTGTCCTAAGCCTGTATTGCTCTGGAGCTTCCTGGTCAAGGTCAATAAGAAGATAGCCGTGGGGACGTGAGGTTGCGTGATTGAAAGATTCCATAAAGTAAGTAGTGTTAGTCGGGAACATTTGTCGGGCGAGGTTCATTGCTGTTAACTTATCTGCTGGGTTTTTCATCAACACAATGTATTGGCAGTTTATTCGGTTAGTTCTTTGTTTATCATAAAATAAATACTGGGTAATGTGTACGACACTGCAGGACCAATGGTGGCATCCCCGAGTGAACAGTCTAACCAGCTTAGAATCCTTTTTTACTTCATCCATTAGGTCGTCAAGAATTAGTAAAATTGGTTCTGTGTTCCCCTTAAGTTGTTCCAGGTCAGGTAAACCCTCAACAAACTCCGCATTAATTTTTTCGTAGGCTGTCTGCCACTCTGTAAAGCACCAGATAACTCGTTTTGGGGGCGGGCTTATCAGCCTATGTGCGTTTTTAACTAGTTTTGACACGAATGTTGTCTTCCCTGCTTTAGTGGGGGCAGATACCATGCAGGTAAACGGGTGCTTGAAGTACAGAAAGTCACAAGGAATATAAGTCATTGTTTTTGTAAGATAAATAGATGGATGAAAGAACTATATAGATCCTAGATCGAAGCGCTTTCTATGTTTTTATTAATGTCGAGGCAAATCTGGAAGTTGTACACCTTATGCAATGAAGGGACAATGCTCAGCTTTGGCAGTAATACAGGGAATCCTAGGAAGGGTTCATGAGGGGTATAAAGGGAGAAAATTTCTATGTCCGTTGAACTTCATTTGTTACAGTATCTGTGCAAGTGTAGGTACCATCTAGGCATACTTATGAAAGTAATGAGAAAGTACTAATCACGGGCAGCACCTACTAGCAGATTCTGGAGTACGAGGAAAATACGTAGTACTAGTAGTGATCCTGAAAGGTAGGGCTACTATCGGGAAAGGTATGAACCGGAAATGGTAGGAATGCTGGAAGTATAGACTCGTAGTATTCCAGGAAGTATAAAAAGTTCTAGAGGTACAGGCAGTATACGAAGGAGTGTAGGAAGTACTAGAAGTATTCCAGGAAGGCAGGAAGTACTAGGGGTACAAGCAGTACTAGGAGTATACCAGGTACACAGGAAGTACTAGGGGTACTGGGAGTACACGCAGTATTCCAGGAAGGCAGGAAGTACAGGCAGTACTGGCAGTATAGGGTCCGAAAGGTATATAAAGGGTAAAAATTTCGATTTAACGTCAGTCTGACTTGATCTGTCGTCGCGAACGGTCGGTTCCAAAAGTGCTCTCTCTTACGATATTGCCTATCTTGTAAAGTTCTATCTTGGGAAGTTACACCAGGTATATACTACCAGGTATCTTTTATATACATATAAACGGAAATTATCTTAAAAGTTAATAAAAGCGCAAATTATTTTAAACGTTAATAAAAGGGGTTTTGAAAAGAATATACATAAAAGCGAGAAAGTTAATAAAAGCAGGAATCTCGAACTTAATAAAAGCGCAAATTATCTTAAAGTTAATAAAAGCAATTGTAAACTAGAAGTATAAGAAAGTTTAAAGAATCATGTCTGCGATTTCTAAACTTAATGCAGCTATTGAAAGTGGGGTTTGGAAAGATGACCCCCAGATGACGAAGGCCCTACGCGATAAAGCCGTCTTGCTCATAAAAACGTAGTGGAACGGTAAAGAGGTTATTGGTTCAGATGAATTCTGGACTTACACCCAATCCTTACCCCAAACCGTTGCCCCAACTGCTAGCACTTCCCACACTTGCCCCATTTGTAAAGAATCATTCCCCACTTTGGTCGAGCTACAAAAACACAAGACCACCCATCCCTGGAATCCCATTTTTCCTTGTCCACATTGTGAGAAGACCTTTACCCGTTAAAACAACATGTTTCGGCATATTACAAAGTTCCATCCTACAATTGCGCCCCCTTCTTATGAGTGCCGAAAATGCGGCTTTACATACAAGACCTACAAGGGTTACCAGGGCCATCTTCGGTCTCACCGGGAAGCCCCAAAAGTTCAGGATCCCAGAACCTTAAGACAGACCCACTTTTCCAATCTTCCGACAGAAGACGCTCCCAAGTCAACTAGGAGTGTTGTAAAGGATCTCCCCGAGGATCTAGCCCTAATTTATAGGGAAAATTGGAGTCGAATTCGGAGTCTTTACTTTGTTTCTTCTGGGATTCAAAATAGGTATAATTTCAGGATAGACAGCCCTTCTAAATTGAAGGATTTGATTAAGCTAATCTTCAAACTTCAAAGATGGCAGTTTAAATTTAATCTATCTTTCGGATTTGTACTTGGAAATATTGAAGATGGGGAATTAAGGTACTACTATCCATCCGGAAATAACCGGTACTTTGATGAACCAATTCACATCTCAAATGAGGGAGATCTAGGAAAAATTTACTACGAGTTAGACAAGGGGGACATCCTAGAATAGATTAGACAGCAACGCCCCAATACGAAGTGGACTGTCCAGGAAATTACAAATGTTTGCTTTTACATTAATAAACTTATTACCTACCCCGTGGGTGAGGCTAGATATCTTCCAGATTATGTCAAAAACAACCGGGGCCTTAACGCATTGGTCAGTAATTATAATGGGAGACCTTATGAAGATGATAAGTGTTTCTTTAGGTGTCTTGCTTTAGGGTTGGGATCAAAAATTCATGGTTTAGAGGAAAAAACAAATGAGCTAATTAATCAATGGGTTCAACCCGGGGATGAGTTTAATGGGGTCTGCCTTGAGGATTTGGATGAATTAGAGGAAAAGTTTGATATTGCTATTACAGTTTACGAACTCGGACCTACAGTTGAGGAAGCCGATGAGGAGCCTGAAGATCTCAATGAACTTGTAATTCAAAATCACGAACGGGATCAAGAAATTACCGATGTAGCAGCCAAACTTATTCGACGACCTCTAGGAAAGAGATCCAGGAAAATGGCCATTAACATTTACGAAAACCATTTCTCCTTTATCAAAAATTTAAATAAATTCACCCTTACCTATAAGTGCTCCAATTGTGAGAAACTATTTCATAAACACTCCAATTTCATCCGCCATACTAAAAGTTGTGAAGTTGGTATCAAGCATATCTTTCCTGGGGGAGGAGTTGGGCCTACTAAAACTATCCTGGATAAAATTAGTGACTTAGGAATCCCTGTACCTGAATGGTATTACCCTTTTAGAATTGCTTACGATTTCGAGTGTATGTTCAAACCAACTGATATGAAAAGTGGGCCCAAATTGATCTACGAAAAGGAACTAATCCCCGCATCGGTCTCCATTGCATCCAATGTCCCTGGGTACGAGAATCCAAATTGCTTAATAACTACCGGGGATCCTTATGATCTAGTGGTCCGAATGAAGGACTACATGGAAGAAATTGCCGACAAAGCATATGAAGTTCTTAGGGAAATCTATGAGCCCACCTTATCTGGACTAGCCGAGCACGAGAAACTTCTGGCAGAATTCGAGGAATGGTTAAAGGAAGTTCCAACTCTAGGATTCAACTCAGGAAAATTTGATATGAACCTTATAAAGTCTTGTTTAATTACCAACTTACTCCTAAATGGCCAGGAAACCAAGTATGTTGTGAAAAAGAACAACAACTACATGGCCCTCTCTACTCCCAAATTGTACTTTCTAGACATTACAAACTACCTTGCCGCTGGGACCTCCTACAAAAAGTGGCTAAAAGGTTTTAAAATTGAGGATCAAAAGGGTGCCTTCCCTTATGAAGCCTTCACTTCCCTCGAGTTTTTAGACCAAGGATTCCCCCACCGTGACTTGTACTACTCAACCCTTAAACAACAAGAAATTTCTGACGAGGACTTCACTGCCGTTGTCGCTGCATGGAGGAAAAATAAATTTAAAACTGTAAGGGATCTCCTAATTTGGTACAATAATTTGGATGTAGGCCCCTTCCTTCAAGCAACCGAAAAAATGGTAGAATTCTGGAAAACTATGGGGATTGACATGTTTAAAAGTGGGGCTATCTCTCTACCTGGCTTAGCCTACAAACACATGATGAACAAAATTCCAAAACATACGATCCTTCCCCTTTTCAACAGATTTACTAAACATTGGCATAAATTAATTAAAGACAATATAGTTGGAGGGCCTAGCTTGGTATTCCATAGATATCATGAAGCCGGGGTAACCGAAATTACAAATGGGTTTAAAGTTGCTCAAATTTTCGGGTTCGACGCCAACGCCTTATACCTCTGGTGCACAATGCAGGAAATGCCAACGGGTTTGTATGCAGAATGGAAACCTACAGAAGATGGGAAATTCAAAAGATGGCTACAAAAAGGGCGCAAGGATGCTATGTGGCTGGAGTATATGGCATAGGAAATGGGAGTTAGGGTTGAACACGCTTACAACGGGGGACAAAAGAGAATAGGAAAGTCCAAAGTTGATGGGTTGGTTCAGGAAAAGAATCTCGTCCTACAATTCCATGGGTGCTATTTCCACGGACATGGCTGCGAGTTGGATAGGAACCAGGACCCTGAGGATCGCACTAAGAGAAGGGAAAGAACTGAGCGGGTGTCCCAGGCAATTAAAGATGGGGGTTTCGATCTTCTTGAAAAGTGGGAATGTGAGTTCGACAAAGACCTAAAAGACTCCCCGGACATGCAAGAGTTTATGGAAGAACACTTCAATCTCCCTAAGAAACGATCGGTCCTTACTTTCGCACAACTAGTCACCCAAATTCAAGCTAATAGGTTTTTCGGATTAGTTGAGGTGGACATTGAGGTACCTGAGGAAAAGAAAGAACATTTTGCGGAGATGACCCCTATTTTCAAAAATGTAGAAATTTCAAAGGAAGATATTGGAGACCACATGAAAACTTTTTGCGATTTGAATGAGTTAATGGAACAGCCTAGAGGAGTCTAATGGTAGCTACTTTGGAAAGAAAATTCTCCTAGCTACTCCTCTTTTATTAAGTGGTATCTAAAACACGGGCTAAAATTACTAAGATTTACCAGGGAATAGAATTCAAACCTAAGGCTTGTTTCAAAGAGTTGGGAGATGAGGTAACTTTCCATCGATCTGCTGCTGATTCCGATCCAGACTTAGCACTTAAGGGGAAATGTTTAAACTTTTGGGCAATTCTTATTATGGCCGAACCATCACAAACTTAGAAAAACACCAGGATGTAAGATATTGTCAAAGGTCAGGGGCTAGTAGGGAAGTGAATGGGTGGAGATTTCGGAGATTAGATGATTTGGGGAATGGGATATATGAGGTTCAATCAGCCAAGTCCAAAATTGTTTATAGGCTTCCAGAATTAGTGGGATTCTTCGTTTACCAATACGCAAAATTAAGGATGCTTCAATTCTACTACGATTGCCTTAAACCAAATTTGTGGCCCGAAACTTTCCAATTGTGTCAAATGGACACCGACTCCCTCTACTTCGCCTGCTCCTCCAAAAATCTAAGTGATTGTGTCCCTATTAGAAATGAAAAACAATGGGATAAGGCCCTTAAAGATTTCTTTGTCCTAGACCCTAGTCAGAAAAGAATACCCGGTTTGTTCAAAGAGGAATGGACTGGGGACGGTATAATAGCCCTTTGTAGTAAAACTTACCTAGCTTGGGGAAAGACCAATAAAGTCTCCCATAAAGGAGTGAGCAAGGCATTAAACAAATATGACCCCGAAGATTTTAAAAATGTTTTAGAAACGGGCAACACAAAGTCTGGGGAAAATCGAGGGTTCCTACATCCAGAAAATAAAACAGTTCAGTACCATCAAACAAAGGACGCCCTAGGCTATCTCTACCCAAAAAGGAAAGTGCTAGCAGACGGGGTAAGTACGGCTCCTTTGGATATATGATTGTTTTATCCCAACAGTCCTCTTCAGGGCTAACTGTATAGATTGTATATGGATATGTTGTATATTGTACTTAGAAAATAAAAAAAGAATAATTAAAATGCAAAAATACAAAAATATTGCATGCGCCGGACTAGGTTAGGATATGTAGGTTAGATATGTAGGTACGTAGGTAGGAGTCCGGTAGCCCCGGGGGAAGAACGCAGAGGGACGGAGAAGAAGAAGTATTGCTTTTAAGACTGGGGGACAGGGAATACTTGGGGTACAGGGGGTACTGGGGGTACTGGGGGTACTGGGGGTACAGGGGGTACTGGGGGTACAGGGGGTACAGGGGGTACTGGGGGTACCGGGGGTACAGGATGTACTGGGGGTACAGGGGGTACAGGAGGTACTGGGGGTACAGGGAGTACTGGGGGTACCAGGGGTACTGGGGGTACTGGGGGTACATGGGGTACTGGGGGTACAGGGGGTACAGGGGGTACTAGGGGTACATGGGGTACTGGGGGTACAGGGGGTACTGGGGGTACAGGGGTACAGGAGGTACTGGGGGTACAGGGGGTAATGGGGGAACTGGGAGTATGTATCGCTAGTAAGGAAGACACCATAGAACAGGCAGTAGGAAAGGTCAAAAGGTCATTGACTCCCGGGAGCGCTGGTCGAAAAGCCCGCCCTATACTACTGATGTATTTTAATCAGAAATATTCCGGGTCCGTTTTTTAGTTGCCCCGATTGCTGCTAAAGTTGGTCGCTTGGCAAAGTTGGGAAAAGTAGGTCAAGCCAGGTTGCGTCTTCATTTTAGTTAATTTGTACAATACGAAGAGCGATTGCATAATAATTAAAAAAGGTCCCCAGCTATTAGATAGAAGTATCTAATGATATTACTGGTGTTTCACGCAAAAGTTTACTTCAGTCCGCAAAAAATTTGAAAGAATGCGCTTTCTCAAAAATTCGCTAAAAAAGATTTCGAAATCCAAATTTGGTTTCCCTTGTATTCACTAAAAAGAGAAAATGTTAAGCTTCATTTTAAAATAAAGATGACTTCTTAGCCCCAAGTCGTGAATGAGCAATAATGGTTCAAAATCGATGCACAATAACGCAGAAAACTGGTCAAGATTTGAATTTTTATTCTTTTCCCAAAACCTTCGATATTTGCCTTTTTTTCAACTTTGACAAGCGACTGCTCCCTGTGCTTGATAGAAAAATTTTTCGTTTTCATCTTCGGAACAGCTTAGGTATTAGCTAAGTTGTTTTTCAAAAATGTTCAAGTTGATTTCTAGGAAAATGGCCAGGACCCAAAATTGCAATATAAATGGTATATATTGGGAAAATTGCACATAAATGACTCTCACCTAATGTCCGTCCCATCTTGGCTGAGAGCAACGATGGCAAGATGTTATTTTAAATTACTGCACTAAATTTTTAAAGAGGTCGGGGAAAAACAAGCCCGCAAGCATAGGTGTGGCTGGGCAAAAAATCTGGGGGGGGGAGGGGGCGGTTCCGACGGAGGGTGGGGGAGGTGGACCCCCCTAAATTTTCGATTATTTGCCATTTTTGGCCAAAAATCTGGGGGGGGTAGCAAAAATCTGAAAATCTTGGGGGGTCGCGAGAATTTGTCATTTTGGGGGGGTCCCCCCCACCCTCCCAAAACACCTATGCCCGCAAGTATATGTGTGTTAGGGGACGGAGGACCCCTCTCCCCAAATGAATTTGAGTTTCCCCCCCATTGGGTTTTTCCCCCGCTACTTTTTGCATTATATCGGACTAACGGTACAATCTAGAAAAGTGCAAATGGGCTTAAAAAAAGTTCTAAGTACGCCAAGTACGATGGTCAGCTAGCTAGCCCTTATAACAGAAAAGTTCCAGCCAAAATCCGAAAAAGCTATAAGCCATGGGGGGAAAACCCACCCACCCCCTTTTTTGGGGAAGAAACCCACCCGCCTCCTGGACCAAGGGTTGAAGCTATGAGCTTCAAAACATAGCAGCAGAAAACGCGACTCTTTCTTACCTATATATGTGTGCAAAGATCAAGTGGTTTGGCTTAGTGTTTGAGGCCGGCCGGTCTAAGCCGGCCGGCGGCCGGCCGCCGGCCGACGACTTTTGCTCGCCGGCCGGCGGCCCGTGAGGCCGGCCGGCTAACGGCCGACCGGCCGGCCGGCCTAGGCCGGCCGGCTAACGGCCGACCGGCCGGCCGGCCGGCCGCCGGCTGGGATACAAATCTCCAATCAGAAATTTACAAAATAGAGAAACTAACCGTAAAATGAACTCCAAATCTAGTTATCTAGTTATCTAGCTAATTTTCTATGCTATGCTGTGCTATTTTTCTAAGATAACATTCGAAAATAAATATCTTACAAGTTATAAAACTGCACTGCAAATTGCTTTAGGCCGGTAGCCGGCCGGCCGGCCGGCGACCGGCCGGCCGACCGGTGCACCCGCCCCCCGCCCGCCGGCCGGCCTATGGGCTGGGCCGGGCCGGCCGGCGATCGGCCGGCCGGCAGCCGGCCGGTGAAACCCCGGCCGGCCTCAAACACTAGTTTGGCTCACTCCTGCTCATTTTATGGCATTTATGACACCTACTTTTTGGTCCAACTATCCGAAAATTTGACAAAAGTTTGGACCGATGTAACTTTTGATTGGGTTGGGCTAGAAAAGTTTTGCAAACATCTGCAATGATGGCAAGTCTTCCTCTTTGCAAACAGCCAAAATTAGATCGATCCGATGCACCGTTGGTCTGGCACATTGCCAAGTGTGGCGGGGAAAAAACCCCACTTTGGGGGGGAAGTTTCCCTGGAACTTTGGGTCTGGGGGGGGGGTAAATCTTGGCCGACCTCCGAAATGTGATGGGGGGTTCCCCCCCCCAACCCCCCCCCCCAGAATTCGGACCTCAGAAATTTCGAAAAATGTCCAAAAAATGTAAAATTTTCTGTAATTTAGCCCTTTTTTCATCAAAATAAGGCTTGTTCTTAACGTTTTAGGTGTTTTTGCACCGTTTTAAAGCGATTTTAGGTCAAAATTTTAGAAGAATTTTTCGAAAAATGACCAGTTTTCGACCAAATTTAGCTAACTTTTTGGGTCCAAAAATCGTGGGGGGGGGGTGTTAGGGTGGGGGTAGCCAAAAGTTGGGGGAGGGTAAGTCAAAAAATCTGGGGGGGGTAAATTTGGTCAAAAATTTTGGGGGGATACCCCCCCCCCCAAAGGAAACTATGGGGGAACCCACCCATTTTTTTGAAAATTTTTTTAACAACCAAACAGGAAACAATTCAACACTATAGCACGGTACTATCGAGGACTCCGCATCATCCTATAGTGTCAGATTTGGATAATTTTGCTTCCCTGGCTAGCTAGGGGCCAAAAATCCTGAACGTGCCATTTCGGTATTGGAGGACCCAGGACAGGTCCAATTGTGGATTTTAACAGCAAATTTAACGTAAAAAACCATTCTCTACACGATAGCCTAACAAGTTTTATCAAATTACATCGTTTTTAGCATTTTTTCAAAAATTGCCCTATGTTTATGTGTTAAACCTTATGAAACCTGTCCGTTTGATGCTGCATTTTCAATGGCACATGAGATCTCAAAAAAGGTACCTAGATCGGGTTTTTTGATTTATATAGTAAGGGGGGGGGAGAAAACATGAATAGGGAAGCAAGCCTCCAACTTTTTCTTCGCTTGGATTTGGATCGGTTTGAGTATACCATTATGTACTGTGGGCAAATACCTATCCAATCGTATATTCACACTTCTCTTATACCTCACTCAGCTTCGTAGGTGTAATTGGGGGGGGGTAACCACCCCCAGCCATTTTTTCAACCCCCCCCAGAAATTTTTGGGGGCCCCCGGCCCCCTCCCCCAACTGGGGGGGGGGGGGTGGCGAAAATTGGGCCGAAAATGGGGCATTTTTAGGGTGAATTTGGCAAAATGTTTTAAAAAAGTCCAATTTCTTGGCTTAACGTGTTTATTATCGCGAGAAATACACGTTTATAGCGGTTTTATGGACTTCTAGACTCAATATTGACCTTATTGTGGACTCAGAAACATGTTGGCTATCAAGTTTTCGAGTTTAAAAACACTGTCTAATGTTAAAATTACTTAATGATTTCCTGTTTTTCGGTATTAGCAATGGCTGAAAATGCGATTTTTGGCATAAAAATAGAAAAATTTTTGGGGGGAGGTTTGGGGGGGTCTAAAAAGGGGCCCCCCAAAATTCCGGGGGAGGGGCCCCCCAACCCAAATCCCCGTTACACCTATGCTCAGCTTTGGCAGTAACAGGATTTGTTTTTTACCCGCAAATCGGGGGAAAACATGGTGCGGGGAAACGACATGGCACGGATTTCTACCAACCAGCCATTTAGAATGGTTTAAGCGCATTGTTTCAGCTATTTTTAGCGTGCAAAGCTACCTAGGCACCCTTCCAACCTCACAGCAAGCTTAAAACCCTATTTTTTGTCAAAATGCCAAATCCGCCGTACCTAACCTGTTTGGGCATGAAACCTGCTGGGAACTGGCCATAATATGCAGAATATCACTAGAAACAAGTTGTGTTGTGTTAAAAATTGTGTTTTTAAAGCATTCCCTTTCCTATAGAAGCATTAGTTACGCCTTCCTGAAGCATACGCAAAAATTTTAAAATTTGGTCACCATGTTTTCCCCCCGCTCTAGTGGACCCAATGTCGAGGAAAAACATGGTCAAATTTTTTTACTGGGTGTACGCAGGGGAAAACCACTATTGCCGTGTGATAGAGCAAATCAAATTATGCCCGCATGCCAATTTATAGTAGTTTGATAGTTAATTAGATATAGACTTGCAAACTTTCGAAAATCCTTAGCATTTTGGCCAATTTTGGGAGGTCAACTTTGGTCCAGTACTGTACTTACAGAATCAAGCTTAGAAACCAATCTGGTACTGTAGGGTATATATACTTCTAGACTTGCTCTTTCTAATGGGCTATACTAGGCAGCTGCTATGGTTGGGGAGTAGGCGACCATGTTTTCCCCCCTTCTTTTCCGTCATGTTTTCCCCCTCTGACTATACTAGCTAAAAAGTGTTGAATTTTCCACCGAAAGTGTCAGAATAGCGCTACGACAATTTTTGAGACCTGTGAGCTGGGCTTATTCTAGGGATTTTTTCTTGGGGGGGTTCCTTGGGGGGGGCGAAAATTTTTCGAAAAATATGCTAAAAATTCCGCTATACTTTTCTGGCATGCACCGTAGAAGTTGATTTTTATCGCAAAAAGTAGCAGATTTAGTGTTGAAAAGGGCAAAAATTGAGTAAAAATCTCCGGCGAAGCCGGAAAAGTTTTGAAAATTTGGACTTTTCAGCGAATTTTTCAGGGCAAAATTTGGTAGCAAAAGTGTATCCTTTGGTTTTGGGGGGGCGATTTTGGGGGGCCACGAATTTCTGGGGATCATCGTTTATGGGGGGCCCTCACTAGAATAAGCCCAAGTGAGGGGAGGGATTTTCCCTCCATTTGGATTTTCCCCCGCTACTTTTTGCATTACACCGGCCTAACGGTATATACAGCCTAGAGAAGTGCAAATGGGCTTAAAAAATCTAAGTACGTCAAGTACGATGGTATATAAAGTTCTCATCTAGACCTTATAATAAAAAAGTTCCAGCCAAAATCCGAAAATGTGGGTTTCACCATTTCCAGGGTATTTTTACAGGGGGGGCGGGCCCCTCCGAATTGACCTTCCTCCCTCCGAAAATGCCATCCCCGCCCCGAAATCGCCCCCTCCAGGGATTTTTTGGGTGCCCAATTTTTTGCCAAAAATAGGCAAATTTTCAAAAAATTTTCGGCTTCGCCGAACATTTTTTCGTAAAAAAATAGCTATTTTTAGCTTATATATATCCTGGCATTTTTGAGAACTTTTAGCGTTTCACCATACAAATTACGCCAAAAACTACCATTTTTTGGCTCATTTATGCAAAAAATCTTCCCCCCCCCCTGGGCCGGGGGGGTCCCGAGAAGCCCCCCCCCAAATCCCTGAAAAATACTCTGCCATGGCTATATACATATGTGTGTATATTATAATACGAATAATTAGGCCGTGGTTGAACATGGACGAATTCGTTGATCAGCCAATTAGCTTTAGCTGCAGTAATGATGCCGACTATTCACACGATTGGGCTCTTGAAACTAAAGGTATGTAATTTTACTATACCTTAGGAGTCGAAGTGGCGCGATTGGTTTTAAAAAATTGACCCTCCCCTATTTTCTTTATTTCCACATAAGTGTGTCCCGTCCCCCTTTTTCCTATGAAAAAATTTCTGGGGGCGTTGCCCCCAGGTCTGGGAGTGGGACGGATTTCTCGGTGGGGGAGAAATTTTTTCGAAAAATGATAAAATATAGCTATTTTTACTGCTGAGTTGTAAATTTACCTATTTTTAGCTTAAATTTAAGCTTAAAATAGCAAAAAAGGACAAAAAACTCGGCGAAGCCGGAGCTATTTTAAAAAATTTGCCCTCAAAACCCTGTTTCTCTTCTTTTTCGACTTCTAAAGTCTTGGGGGCCGGCAGGCCCTAATTCTTTTGGAGGGGGCGATTCTGGGCATTGTTTTTACGCTGCTGTATATAAATTGTAATGTTTTGCGCGGATCGCACTATATTATAACTGTTCTATAACAATTACGTAGTTTTTTAAATCTTAAATTTGGGATGGAAGGCTTTTTATATGTACGTTAAACAATGGAATGCTCTGAAAAGTTAAACAGATTAGATTTTTGGCACAAAATGGAATAATGCCAAGCAACGCTTATACCCTTCCGGTTCTTGCGATTCTGCACGATCATGAATCAATGCGCTAGAACTCATTGCAGGCTCACGGATTCGATCTTACGATGGTCATTGTGATTGATTGCTGATCAGCAGACCCAACTATTTTTGTTTATAAATTGTGTTTGTTGCTTGTTTTCAGAAATGAATTTGTTTGTTTGTTTATATTTCAGATTTTACTAAAAAGCTTCGGGCTTGTCGTCTTGGCCAAATTAACGTAAGTAAATACGAGCCTTACTATTATAACTTCGGAAATCTGCGAAGAAAGGTGTCATCGCAAATACGTATTTTAAGGGATTTTTAGGGGAGCGTAGAAATCGTGGGACCAAGGGGATACAGAAAATTGTGGGGAAGGAATTGGTAAAAATAGCCAAAAAGTGGCATTTTTGACTTACATTAGCTTGGAGAAGCGCAATAGCCTGGGCTTCGGCTAAAAATAGACTTTCTTGGGCAAATTCTATGATGCCTATTTTGATCACCCCAAAAATCCCAGGGAAGGGATGAATAGTCCAAAAATTCTGAGAGTAGCGATTTCGGAGGGGGTAGGTGTTATCGAAGGCGAAGGTTTTGGCACCCTCCTCCCTGTCCCAGTCATAGGGCGGTTTCTGGCTTCTGCAATGGCCTCTTGAGTAGAGTATTTTGGCTTTGGAATCTGGCAAAACTGTTATAAATAAATTTTGTCAGTTTCCAAACACTCTCCCGCTTCAAAAAAATAGACATTTCTGCTGTTATGGACAAAGTTGGCCTATTTCTTACAGCTGGGTGACCTCTGCTTAGTTATGATGATGTATTCCGTAAGATCTCGTTGATCTGCTACGTGGCGCGTATTTAAGGGGGCGGATTTTTGGGGTTGAATAGCGCAAAATTAGCACAATTTTTAAATTTACCTTCGGCGCGTTCTTCATTATATACCTTTTTCAAAAATTTTGCGCCTTTGGCGCATTCTCAGATATATACACTTTTTCAAACATTTTCGCTGTTGTGTACTAGCAATGCCCTGTATAGGCAAGACACCACGCTCAATTGATTCTCCATGCCGCTGCCCACATTTTAAGCCAGATATATTGTTTTCGATTCTACATGTGTTTTTGATTCCACATTCTTACTAAATGTCAGGCTAGCTTTATGTTTAGGAAGGTTCTTTAACGAGGTGAAAAACTGTCTACCAAATCTGATCTTTTCGGATTTTTTCGTAAATATATATAGTATATACTGCGTATTTATATACTCCGTCGAGCTTAAAAATACGCAGTCAAAAACAAAAATATGCACCAAAACACGCAGCTCGAAAATTTGGTAGTTGGAATTTCAAGAGTGCTCTAAATTAATTTCCTGAGACAATTTGCCGTAGTTTGGGGTTTGGCTTCTTCTGGGGGGCTGACGCCCCCAGACCCTCAGTTACCTCTTCGGATTCTATATTAATTATTAAATAAATTAATAGCAAATGTAGTCTAGATTAATTCCTGGGGGAGTCTAAATTTGAAAAAGTTCTTCAACTTCCGGAGGACTCCGTCCCCACACTCCCGACTTGGTTTTAACTGAGGTCCATATGTTAATCTTGTTGAGTAGCAATTTCCAAGTACAAATAAACTGTTCCCTGGTGCAAATCGTGAAACTAAAAACCCTGCGGGTACCCCTTTTCGTTTCCAAGCTAAGTTCTTTTCGTGGCAACAAAAAATTTGGTCAAGTCCAACCCCAAATCAAGTGTGTTGCTCTTTATAATTATTTCATTTTATTTCAGCCAAATAAGAACTGCCACAGCAGCAACGAAATTGCAGATACCAAGGTTGGTACCAACTGTTAATAACTTTAGGCGCTATAACGTCTATTGCATTGGTTTATAGTAACCAGAGAGATACGGTGAGTACGTACGATATATTTAAAGTTGGTCTATCGTAATATATACATTCCCGCGTGAAATACAGCATAATACAGTTATTCTTCACTTCAGAGTAAATCAATTTAGAAAATTGGTAGGGTATAAATTTGCGTACTCATTAATTTTATTTTATGTTTCTTATTCGTCGTACACTAGTTAGACTATAATTATCAGACAGAAGCAGTGGACTGCACCTTTTCGATGGGGAACTGAGCAGTTTGAATTTAGTCTACAATATTTATAAGTTCTTATACATACATAACGATGTGGTCTATAGCCCGGCGGGTAAAAACCCAATCCGAGATGCGGGAAAACCCATCGCCAGTGTGAGTTACCCATTTGAGTTATATCGGATTTTAATAGCCTATCTTAAGGAGCGTCCAAAACTACCCTAGGGGGTGTATTATTGTGGCTTCCGCTGCTTATCAGCAAATTTTTTGGGACATTGAAAATTTTTAAATTTTTGGTCCCCACATAGGGGTCAGACACGATTAACTTTGGTGTGTCACCCTGGACTACTGGAAATGTCTTGCTCAAAAGGGATTACAGTTCCACAGAGGATATGTTTCGAACTTCACGATGGTATATTCTATTGGGGTCTAGTGCCTGTGGTGCGACCAAGGGGTGACCTAGACTCCGCGGAAAAAGCCATGTGCGGGGAAAACCCAAATTTCAAAATGATTTTTTAATCGTTAGCTGCAAAAAATTTATGCATTTCTTAGCTCAATATATAGTGCCTGATCAATTTGGTATAAATTTGACCTAGGTTCATCTTATGTGGCCGAACTCTGAGCATGGTGCCGTCAATGAAAACGTTTTCTGCAGAAATTATGCAAATTTTGTAAATTTCCAAAATTTGCCTATGTTTACATGTTAAACTTACAAAATTTTCAAAAAAGTCAATTTGACACGAATTTTTGTAAAAATATTGATATTTTTCGATGTAGATTACTAAAAATGATCCACTCTTTCGAATGGTATATGGTATAGTAAAAATTCTTCTGGCATGCTTCCAGCAAATTAAGTTCGGCTTGGTTTTTCCCGCGTTGGGTTTTCCCATGTGTGTTTGGTTGAAAATTTCTCACCAACGGCGGACAGAGGTGTTTTATGGCTTTTGAAGCTCTTTGGAATCTGCCTCTTGGTATACGTATATATAGGTATCGTTAGATTTGGTTTTTATTTCCCTCCGCGCTATATGTGTTCCTTGTATCTCATTTCATTTTTCTGAGTGGTAGGGATATTGGGGCTAAGAGTTGCAGTCAATGAGAAGGATCATCTGTACGTACTGGTACAAACTAGGATATATCTACAAAATGTAGATAATGTTTGCGTACTGTTGGGCGGTTGTTCATTTCATTCATTTGCATTCATACTGATACGTAGCATGGTAACGGTTTCTAGAATGCAAATATATTCATTGTACTGAGTTTGTATTTCTTGTCATATACCTTAATTTTGAAAGAATTGAATGTTTTTATAATTTTTCCACGGTTTCTTGGAAACCGCTTTCAAGACCTTAATTTTGCGTATGACCACCTTAAGCCCTCTTAAAAAATTCTGGGAGCGAGAGTGTTCCTGGCGGCTCCAATGCAAGCTTCACAACATTTACTGTATTTTTTCATCGAATATCTAACTGACTCGTGTCGCACTTCTTTTTCCTTCAGTGCTTTAAATAACTATTGGCTAGGGATTTTTAGTTTATCGACCGGGTTGTATTGTCCTTAACCCCTGTGTGTTACCTTTGTAGGCTAACTTGAGGTCCAAATTCCTGAACCGATTACATGTTGGTACGTCTTCCGTCTTTGTATCTTTGTTTTGTGGGTTTGAAGGTTTTACGTTCGAATTAGAAGGCAGACAGATGTTCACTCAATATCCATAATTGGGATAGCGACCGACGGAGTCAAAAACCTGTCATAACATTTTCATTTGAAATGAAGTATTAATTTAATTATTTAATGTGTAGTAGTTAATAACAAAAAGTTCTTCCTGTTATTTATTGTCAGCTTAGGTCACCTGTGTTGTTAACTAACTAAACTCAAATTACACGCAGACGACGAAGTACTTTATCCACTGACCGACTTCACACTGAAGTAATTTACAAAGCGACCGTGTAATATTATGTAGGGGCGCGATAGCGCCCCTACATAATATGGGTATAAAGGCGTCTGCGCGGCCCCCTGGAGACCGTGTTGGCCTGGTGCCAGCTAATTAGAGGTCCGGGAGTGGTAAAAAGGTTACCATCGTAAACAACTCGAGTAGTACTACAAGTACCACCATACTTTTGGTTCGAATTCGAAACTTCGAATTTTTGCACTAGGCGATAGTTACCGTGCGTTTGTTTTTTTCTCGGTGAATAACGCTTATTGGAAATGCATTTTACGGCTAAGTGTTGGAACGATGTGGGCATTTTGGCACCATACTACTATTATATATATGTTGGTAGACAGGATCCCCCATGCTACCTTTTTTGGTCATTTTGGCACCTGGCCAATTTTGGCTCTGTGCCAAGGTCCCAAAGTCGGACTTTCGCTATTTTTCGCAAATTTTGGTCACACTTTTCTAGAACTGGGTAGAAGCTGGAGAGGTCTAGTATCTTTTGTTGAAAACTACCAGTAGGGGTGCATAAAGTAACGAGGGGGATTTTTTAATTTTGCTCCCTAGCTTTCAGGAGATGGGCCCAAACTTTGCATTTTTTTGGCCTGTTTCGGCGAAAAGTTTCTAAGTCCCACTTTTACTAGAAATGGCCTAAAAGTCACTAAAAATGGCGTTTTTCGGTCTTGGGGTGGTGCCCATATATAGTAAATCGGGGTCGCTGAAAACGATGAGCATACTGCCGATACCGGCCGAAGTGACCACTGGTCAGCATGGCTCCTGTGGTTCCTCGCCCAGGGTCAAAGTTGGGAAAACTCACTCTAAACAGCGTTTTTCGGGGTTTTGGTCGGGGGCATATATAGTAAATCGACTACGCTCGTTTCAATGGGCATATCGCCGAAACCGACGGAAGTGACCACTGGTCACTACAGCCTATGGGGCCTATTGACCACTGGTCAAACGGCCTAAAACTGCGTTTTTCGGCGTTTTGGTAGGGGGGCATATATAGTAAATCGACTACGCTCGTTTCAATGGGCATATCGCCGAAACCGACAGAAGTGACCACTGGTCACTACAGCCTATGGGGTCTATTGACCACTGGTCAAACGGCCTAAAACTAAGTTTTTCGGCATTTTTGGTCGGTGGCATATATAGTAAATCGACTACGCTCGTTTCAATGGGTATATCGCCGAAACCGACGGAAGTGACCACTGGTCACTACAGCCTATGGTGCCTATTGACCACTGGTCAAAAGGCCTAAAGCTGCGTTTTTCGGCGTTTTGGTAGGGGGCATTTATAGTAAATCGACTACGCTCGTTTCAATGGGCATATGGCCGAAACCGACGGAAGTGACCACTGGTCACTACAGCCCATGGGGCCTATTGACCACTGGTCAAACGGCCTAAAACTGCGTTTTTCGGCGTTTTGGTAGGGGGCATATATAGTAAATCGACTACGCTCGTTTCAATGGGCATATCGCCGAAACCGACGGAAGTGACCAGTGGTAGTGGTCACTATGGCCTCGGGGCCCTATTGCCCACTGATCAAATGGCCTAACACAGCGTTTTGCGGCGTTTTGGTTGGGGACATTTGACTACGCTCGTTCCAATGAGCATATTGCCGAAACCGATGGAAGTGACCAGTGGTCACTATGGCGTCGGGGCCCTATTGACCACTGGTCAAATGTCCTAAAACAGCGTTTTTCGGCGTTTTGGTTGGGACATTTGACTACGCTCGTTCCAATGAGCATATTGCCGAAACCGAAGGAAGTTACCAGTGGTCTTGCTTGACCAGTGGTCAAACCCCTTAAAACAGCGTTTTTCGGCGTTTTGGTCGGGGGCACAAATAGTAAATCGACTGCGCTCGTTTCAATGGGCATATTGCCGAAATGGAGGGAAGTGACCAGTGGTCAGTACGGTCTATGGGGCCTATAGACCAGTGGTGTTTGGAGAGGCGAAAAAGTTTTATCCTTATACCACCCACAGAGGTTGCAGCGGCCGAAGCTTGGGGCGGAGGTGAGAATTCAGTGGTACTATATATCATAGGGGTCGCGGTAGCGACCCCTATAATATGAGTGAAAATGGTCGAATGACTGTGTAAAACAAGGCTGCGCAGAAGCTGCGCAGATCCTGCGCAGATTATGTGCGCAATAAATTGTACGTGTCGAGTTTAGTATGTTCCTGAAGTTTCATCCCCGTACCACTTTCCGTTAAAAAGTTATGCCAAAAATCGCTTACGAGAGTGATGTTTTTTTCCGGTTTCTCGCTTTTGATGTCTCATAAGGGGGTTTTGTAGCTTGAATAACTACAGATAGAAAAATTTTTGCCTATGAAACCCATACATATTCTTGTAGTACAAATCAAAAATAAGAAAATAAGCTAGTTTTTATGCCTCCCAGGGCCGGAAAAAATTTTTGGCTGGGGGCCAAAGTCGGCCAAAACGCTAAAATGGCCAAAAAGTATGCTTCAAAGGCGCCTTAATAAGTCAGATTGGGCTATATATGGGGCAATACTGACTATATGGTTAAACAGTACACATATCGGGGTCGTTCAAATGCTATATGATTTTCCGTCTTCGTGCGTAATTTTTCGGTACTGGCCGGCCAAAGTTGGTGAATTTTGGGTCGAACTTTGAACTTAATTTTTTCGCTTATTTTGCTACATGGGTGGCTCAAATTTTGCATACAAAGGTTTTTTGGGACGGAGAATCGATTCCCGCTATCAGTTTTGCTGCCCGAGTAACCCAAGTTGCTGGGCTGGTTCCACTTGACCGTCTGAGGGGTCATGCCGGTAACCGCTTCCCGGAGGTCCATAGTAGGCTTTACTTTGCCTCTCCAAACTTTGTCTATAGGGGTTTTCTGGTGCGCCCAGCTCATTCCCGGTGTCCGTTTTGCCGTCTGACCCACCCATCTTGCTGTGCTGGTTCCACTTTGCCGTCTGGAGAGTCCGGTCGGTACCGACTTCCGGGAACACCATATAGGACTGTACCTTGCCTGACAAAACATTGTCTATAGGGGTTTTCTGGTGCGCCCAGGTCATTCCTGGCATCCGTTTTGCCGTCTGCCCCACCCATCTTGCTGTGCTGGTTCCACTTTGCCATCTGGAGGGTCAGGTCGGTGGGAGGTCATGGGGTCAAAAGTGGTCAAATTTGGTACCAAATGAAAGCCCTGAGCGAGCTGAGCAACTTTTGTCATAGAACTGCATGCTCAAAGTGGCTGTAGAGTGCTGTGGTGGGGTGGGGTGGGGACTTAGGCGATTTTCGGTCAAAAATGAAATTTTTCAAAAGTGGTCAAATTTGGTACCAAATGAAAGCCCTGAGCGAGCTGAGCAACTTTTGTCATAGAACTGCATGCTCAAAGTGGCTGTAGAGTGCTGTGGTGGGGTGGGGTGGGGACAGGCGATTTTCGGTCACAAATGAAATTTTTCAAAAGTGGTCAAATTTTGTACCAAATGAAAGCCCTGAGCGAGCTGAGCAACTTTTGTCATAGAACTGCATGCTCAAAGTGGCTGTAGAGTGCTGTGGTGGGGTGGGGTGGGGACAGGCGATTTTCGGTCACAAATGAAATTTTTCAAAAGTGGTCAAATTTGGTACCAAATGAAAGCCCTGAGCGAGCTGAGCAACTTTTGTCATAGAACTGCATGCTCAAAGTGGCTGTAGAGTGCTGTGGTGGGGTGGGGTGGGGACAGGCGATTTTCGGTCACAAATGAAATTTTTCAAAAGTGGTCAAATTTGGTACCAAATGAAAGCCCTGAGCGAGCTGAGCAACATTTGTCATAGAACTGCATGCTCAAAGTGGCTGTAGAGTGCTGTGGTGGGGTGGGGACTTAGGCGATTTTCGGTCAAAAATGAAATTTTTCAAAAGTGGTCAAATTTGGTACCAAATGAAAGCCCTGAGCGAGCTGAGCAACATTTGTCATAGAACTGCATGCTCAAAGTGGTTGTGGAGTGCTGTGGTTGGCTTGCTTGCTACTGTTGAAAGATATCTATACGTACATACCTTCATGAGCATACATATATATATAAAATAATAGAAAACAAGAACAAAAAGTGCTCCTTCGTCACATGTAAAATACATATGAGTCTTCGTAGGCAGGTTGTACATAATCAAAAACTAGCCTGTAAAATACATATGAGTTCCGTAGGGAGGTTGTAAATTAAGGAAAACAAGTTGCAACCGCTTAACATATGAGCCTGTCCTACAACGAGGCTCATATTGGCGTCACAGTGCATTCCACATTAAAGCCTCATTAAAGAACCTCAGCTTCATCCACATTACGGGAAAATGAATAGACGTCATGGCCCAGAAGAAATGGACTGAAGTGAACTACGACTGCTCAAGCTGAACTGTACATGCAACCTGATGTTTCCTGAAACACTATGGCACACCTCTAATGCATTCTCGAAACACTTTCACATTATACACTCGCAGAATGCGTTCCCACTTGGCTGTGAGTCAGAGCGCCTCATGGCGTACCGTATTGAGCATATGCACACTATAATGACTGATCAACATTATATATATGAAGGATAATTTGTAATGAAAAGCTTTATGCAGTATGTATTTATATAAAAGTAAAATATATATCTGCAAATTATTCGTATTATGACATACGCCAATATGAGCCTCGTTGTAGGACAGGCTCATATGTTAAGCGGTTGCAACTTGTTTTCCTTAATTTACAACCTCCCTACGGAACTCATATGTATTTTACAGGCTAGTTTTTGATTATGTACAACCTGCCTACGAAGACTCATATGTATTTTACATGCGACGAAGGAGCACTTTTTGTTCTAGTTGATATAATCAGTTTTCTGCTCTACCTACGGCACTGTTCAAGCTCCTTGTACCCATTACCGCATTGCTGGAAAGGGATCCTTTAAAATGACAGAAGGACAAGAAATAAAAATGCTCCTCTGGAGCATGAAAAAAGTAATATGGGTGATGGTGAGGTTGTAAAATCAAAAGAGGACTAGTCTTTAAAATGCTTAATATGGGGGCTAGGTTCAAAAATAGAAGAGGACTAGGTTGTGAGCGAATTAATATGGGCACAGCTTCGCCGAACAACCCATATTCGCGGGATTTCACGCTTCGTCTTAGCTTAGAGCTATCAATGTCAGTCAATAAAAAATTTAAGCAGTTGAATACTCATCGAATATAGCTGTTTGCATGTACTGTTAGACTAGCTGCTAGGAATATATACGTAAATTATCATCATTTTGTTGTGTTGAACTACCGCAGGCTCTACTACTAGGAGAGGTCTAAGGATATGATGCTAAAGCTATTGGTCCAAGTCAGGAGGAAATAGAAGATCGTGGGGGAGTCCTAAATTATTCTTGAATATAAATTTTCCGTATAAATGGATACGTAAAATGCGCTGGTTAGTATGAAGTATGAAGCAAGTATGAAGCAAGTATGAAGCACGTATCGAAGAAAACGTTTGCTAAAATAAAAGTTCGAATAAAGCTCGAGCACATACCGTAGCTGTAGGTTATTTATGAACTATAAACCAAATGTATCGTGGATATGCATAATAATTTACATTTACAAACCGCGAATATGGGTTGTTCGGCGAAGCTGTGCCCATATTAATTCGCTCACAACCTAGTCCTCTTCTATTTTTGAACCTAGCCCCCATATTAAGCATTTTAAAGACTAGTCCTCTTTTGATTTTACAACCTCACCATCACCCATATTACTTTTTTCATGCTCCAGAGGAGCATTTTTATTTCTTGTGTAGTTCGCATTAGAATCACAATTTTTCAAATCCAAATCAAATCAAAAATTTTCAGCTTGACTGTACTGGACATTATTGGTTCCAGATAAGTATGAAGGACCTGCTGTTTCACATTCAGTCATAAACACTCTTATTGAGCATGATCGCAGCGTGGACAACAACAGGTATATATACATATTATTTAGCGAATTTCACATCCTAGGCCAGGTTTATTCAGACAATGCGAAAAATGTCGAGATGGGGCTATTGAATTGACACTTGACAATTGACACACTGAACAGCGGGGAAGTCACCAGACCACCAGTAACTGCAGCGGAGCGTGGCACATCTCCGGATTTGACCATCTGCCACAGCTCCAAGGTGAATTGCCTCTCCTGGAGGCCGCTGCAGAATACGCTGTCAGATCATCTGCCACTACTAATCCAGCTGAAGAACCTACCCAAACGAGTGGATGATGCTCCGCTAAGCCGCGCTCCGGAGCCCTGCTACAGAAAAGCGGGACTGGAGTGCCTATCAGGCGAAAATAAACAGATGCCTTCAGAACGCTCCCTGCCCTGCCACAGTCGGAGTCCACAAATCAGTAAAATGGTTCAACAGATGCATCATCTCTGCAGCCAAACGCTCAGTCCCGAAAGGAAAAGTTAATCAGCCGGTACCCTGGTGGTGCCCGGAGGCAGAACAGGCAATCCGAACATGCAAAGAGAAGCTCCTGGCGGCAAGAAGAGACGCTCTGGATCTGATAAACAGGCTGAAGCAGGAATCTTGGCAAAGATTTGCAGACAAACTCAGTGTCAGAACAGATCCTAAACAGGTTTGGTCTGTAATTCATTCTATCGATGGCAAGAAAGGAACTCAATCCAGTGCTGCTATTGAAGAGAATGGAAGAGTCATCAGCTGTACTGGCCAAAAAGCAGAAGCCTTCATGAGGCACTACGCCCGGGTCAGCTACAGGAGGCTGTCCTCTCAGCAAATAAAGAACAGAAACCGAATCCGGAATCAGCTAAGAAGGAACTGCCAATGCCAAGATCAGTCCTCTCTGCTATGCCAACGCTTCACAGAAACGGAGCTGGATCTGGCCTTGCGGAAGCTGAAAAAGGGGAAAGGAATTGGACCAGACGATATCAGCAACGAATTACTCCAGCAACTACCAGCAGCGGGCAAACAGTACCTTCTGAAAATTATCAATATCTCTTGGATCTCCGGCGAAGTACCGACCAGCTGGAGAAGGGCAAACATTGTTCCAATCCTGAAGAAGGGAAAACCAGCGCATCAACTGGCATCCTACAGACCGGTTAGTCTCACCAGCTGCATGGCTAAACTGGTGGAATCTGTAATCAAGGCCCGACTACAGTATGTGCTCGAATCAGAAGGACGACTGTCACCGCTGCAGGCCGGCTACCGTCAACTCCGTGGAACCGAAGATCAGGTAGCCAGGATAATTCAGTCAGTAGCGGATGGCTTTCGGCAGAAGCCTCCGGCCAAGCGGACAGCTATGGCCCTGATCGATTTCTCTAAAGCCTTTGACACCATATCTCAAGACGGCCTCTATCAGAAATTGCTGGAGCTAAATGTCCCTAACTGCTGTATTCGTTGGATCAAGGCTTTCCTCTCGGACCGAAAGGCCCGGGTCAAACTGGGTGGAAGATTCAGCAGGTGGAAAATAATCCATCAAGGCGTCCCACAAGGATCAGTGCTTGCGCCTCTCCTCTTCATTGTCTTCATAAACGATATATTGGAGGGCCTACCGGATGGTGTTGAAGGAAGCATCTATGCAGATGATCTCGCCATCTGGTCCTCCTGGACTCCAACATCCAGGAAGCAGAAGAGAAGCTACAAGCTTGCACTCAATCAGATTGCTGACTGGTCAACGAAATGGGGCCTAGAAATCAACGTGGAAAAGTGCCAAGCCTGTATCTTCACCACACACAATAAACAGTCCAGCTATCGACCGACGCTGCTGCTCTTTGGCAGGCCCATACCCTATGATCCAAATCCATCTTTCTTGGGAGTCACCTTCGACTGGAAGCTCTGTTTCGCTCCTAACTGCCTGAAACTGAAGCACAGGACTCGACCGAGGCTTGCCATTCTTAGTGCCTTGGCTGGCCGCAAATGGGGACCTGGAAAAGAAGATCTAAGGATTCTGTTCATCTCCTACATAAGGTCCCTAATGGAATATGCTATGTCTGCGTGGTATCCCTCAGTCTCCAAGACCAGCGCTGAGAAGCTGGAAACTATACAAAACCAGGCAGCCCGGCGAATCACTGGATGCCTTCCGGGGACTCCTGCCGGATACGTTAGACTGGAGGCCAATCTAATTCCTCTACACCTGCGAGCCAAGGAACTGGTTGGAATTGGATATGAAAAATCAATCAGACTGCCGGCAGATAATCCCAGATCTGAGGCGTGCCTGCGGTCGGTCAATCAACGTCTCCCAAGTCAGAACTCCTGGAGAGTTATGGGTCGGCAAGTCTCTAGCAGCTGGTCTTTCCAGGCATCAAAGAGAGCCGCTCTGTCTTCTGTCTATCCCACCATGGAACTTGTCTGGCAATGTCACAGTACATACTGACATTGGTCTCAACAGCTCAAGAAAGAAAGATCTACTGCCGCATCAGCTAATGCAACTCACCCTTGCCGCCTTGGCGAAGCTTCCATCTGCCGATCTGCTGATTTGGACAGATGAAAGATGCCAATCAGGCCGGAGGTTTCGGTGCAGTAGTGTATGACGGGAGTCGAGGTACGCTAATGCACCAAATTACTGTCCCCGCTAGTCCCCTGCACTCCAGCTTCAGAGCGGAGCAAATTGCTTTCCGGGAGGCTCTCAGCTGGGCGCAAGCTCACTTTGCTGCTGATGTGGCTGGTGCTGCTGCTGCCGCAGCAGCAACCGAGAACGGAGGCCTCTTCAGAGAGGCCAGGGTATGTACTGACTCGTTGTCCCTTGCCGGTAATCTCAAAGCTGGCTGCCAATCCGCGAGTACACCAACGGCCATCCGTATATGGAAGCTACTAGCAGACTTGGAGAAGATTGGGGTCCATGTCACGGTTCAGTGGACTCCCAGTCACATCGATGTTGCTGGCAACGAAGCAGCTGACACTGCTGCTAAATTGGGAACTCAAATGGAGCAGGAAAACGTGGAGTTGGACTATACCACCGCCAAAGCCGCCGTTAAAAGATATACCCGTGAAGAATGCATGCGGTTTTATAAGGCCGACGATACAAATGGAACATTCGACGGGAATAAACCTGTTTCGCTGGAACTGGAGCAATGCCTCAGCAGGAAGGAGCGGGTGACTCTTTCACAATTGAGATATATATATAATGGTCACTCCCTCCTGCTGGCCAAGCAGAGGTACAGGATGGGCATCTCTCCGTCCCCCGCCTGCTCTGACTGCTCAGCTCCGGAAGACGACCTGCCTCCCTATTACTCCACTGCCCTGCTTACAGGGGCGCCAGACAACTGCACTTCGGGTCCCGGCCCAGGCTTGACATCCTCGGTTCCTCCAAGGACCTTGCCTGTCTCCGGGATGTGGGCCGACTCTACTTGGTCCAACCGCATTGAGCCTGCTCACGACGGTCCGGGAAGATGAAGAAGAAGCATTTTCTTCTTATTTGGTTTTTTTTTTTTTTTTTATTTTTTTTTTTTTTTTTTTCTTTTTTTTTTCTTTTTTTTCTTTTCCTTTTTATCTCTTTTCTTTCCTTTTTCTATCTTAAATTTAACTCGGTATTTTCTATTTTTCCTTTCTTTCTTCCCTCTTCTCTGATTCCTCCCTGTGGAATTATACTCCTATCGAACTTCCTGATCTCTCCCCTCTCGATTCATTTTATTTTCTTCATTCCCTCCTTATCATCGATTATAATTCTCCTCTTCCTTTATTTGCTCCGATCTTCTTCTCTTCTTTTATCTTGATTTGCTTGCACCACCGTTGGTGATGTAGGTTGTTTCTCAGTACTGCCAGGAAGTCCTTCTGATTCCACTTCTTTTCCGGTTCCTGCTGAAATTGTGTCGCTTTTTATCCTTTGCTCTTGCTGGGAAACCGTTTTTGTTGTTGTCATCTTGTTGCTCTCGCTAGCGAATCCTATTTGATCCGGCTTACTGGATAAGACCGTTTTCTTTCCGGTAATTTTTGCAGTTGGTCGTTGTCGATCCCTGCAGCAGCAAAAACAGCATCTTGTCAGAATACAGCAAATGCAACAGAGTCCTAAAATTAACAGGGCGAAACCGATCGAAATGGAAACGACTACTTCCATGTTTTCTGCAGTACCTGCTCGCAGTATAGTATGCGATGGATCAGATCTTATGATGCTGATCTTTTTTTTAATTTCAAGTTAAGTGCTGTTATAACAGGTGATAATGATAATGCCATGACAATCAAAATATGGACACTCAAAGTCAAACCGTCTTTATTCTGCTTCTGGAGCTATCGTGGAACTAGTTGCTGAATAAGATTGGTTAGTAGCTAAAATGCGTCAGAGCGAAATTTGGAGGCTACTCATTGATTGTGGTGAATCACCAACCAGCATCAGCATACCGGCAAGTGGTTTTTCATTTTCTATTTTTCAACGGACACAACAAACAACAGATATACTACTAAAAGTCACATTTATTAAGTTCCCGCAAAAAGATTCATATTAGGAAGTGGGGTCTTGACGATACCACAATAAGCCTACATGACTAATCATCTCCACTAAAGGTGCTCAAAACTCAACTGGGAGTCGAACAACCACTTGGTTTAATCTAAAGCTTAAAAAAGGCGTCTTGCTCACTCGGCCATATCGCCCTCTAGTTGCATATATAGCTGCTATTATACGGCAAGTTTGCAGCTCAATGCCTAACGCATGCAACTCTAGCGCATGGGACGCTGGGATACTCACTGCATAATCACAAGCTTGAATAGTGCAACTTCAAGTCAAATCGTTTATCACAAAGGGGCACATAAATTCCACCTACATGTAAGGCTTTACATAGTGCATACTTTTAATGGCTTACACAGTGCTTACATATATCAGGCTTCGACATAATGCTTATTACTGACAAGGACTGGTAACAATGGAGCTTGGCTATTGTGATGTAGTGTTTAGTATACATTTAGCTACATCTTCACCATCGTCTTGGTCAATGCTGAGATATGTCAGTTAAAATGTCTATAGCTTTGAATATTTGAGTTTGCAAGAATCTCGTGGTACGTTTTGTCTTCCTGGAATCTCAAATCCTTCTTATCACGTGTTCTCAACTTTATTCAATTGTCGAGCGGTGAAAGGAATCAGTTTAATAAATAAGTTCATTAAAGTGCCTTGGTGCCAATCGAGGAGGGGTGAAAAGTTTTCCGACTGACCTCTGACGGGCAATTACGTTATCTTTGTATTCTCTTTGAAGTTTTCGGAATTTGGAACTATGTTTAGTCAGGCTTCTCTTAAATCATCCCAAAACCCTAACGCTTCAGTTTCCCACTTCCATTTTCACTTTGACCCATCAGACCCCTGACCAGATACATTATCGCTCTCCGCACCACGGCCAATTCATCACAATCTAGTTTATGGTTGCCAAGTTTACGAGGCTTTGACGATGAGAATAGGTCTACATACTGCACACTGATACATTATGATACTATGGAGCATGAGTCTGCAGCCTTTTATTATTCTTTGACTTGGCGTCAGCACACACAAAATGCTTCATTCTACTATGCGATGCTTTTCCAGTTGACTACATTTCGAAGTTGGTCACAGCTTGTCAAGCTTTCCAGTTGATAGCGCTCATTTTCAATTGGTAGGTATTTAATGAAATATTTGCTTCCTGCTAATGTAATCAATATAGATATATAGTAAGGATACACAGACAGAAAACGTTTTTTCAGAAAACACTAAACTTACACACATACATGTGTGTACGTTTTCTGTCTGTGTATCCTTACTATATATCTATATTGATTACATCAGCAGGAAGCAAATATTTCATTAAATACTTACCAATTGAAAGTAAGCGCTGACCAACTGGAAAGTAAGCGCTGACCAACTGGAAAGTAAGCGCTGGTCAACTGGAAAGCAAGCATCGCATAGTAGAATGAAAGCATTTTGTGTGTGCTGACGTAAGTCAAAGAATTAATAAAAAGGCTGCAGATTCATGCTCCATAGTATCATAATGTATCAGTGTACAGTTTGTATGAAGACCTATTCTCATCGCCAAAGCCTGCATCGTCATAGGCTTGAGGCTCATAAACTAAATCGTGAAGACAATGAAGATTATACTACAGATAGCGAGAGCAGTGATAATATATCTGATCAAGGGTCTGATGGGTCAAGTGAAATGGAAGTGGAAACTGAAGCGTTAGGGTCATTTTGGGATGATTTAAGAGAAGAAGCCCTGACTAAACATAGTTCCAAATTCCGAAGGCTTCAAAGAGAATACAAAGAAGATGGCTATGATTCTAGAGGTGCTAGTCAGGAAGCTTTCGCAGATTTGAGACCTCGCATTAGGCAAACACTTAATGAACTGTTATTAAACAAATTTTCACAGCTCATTTCCTTTGGAAAGGACCCAATTATAAAGGAGATACGTGATAAGAAGGATTTAATTCAGGAAGACAAAGGTATTGACACCACGGATGCTTACAAACTCGCTATTCAAAAGAATAAAGCTATCGACATTTATATACTTGACAATCTCAGCGACATTAAAGACGACGAAGAAGAAGCAGAGTGAAGATATGCTAAATAACAATAACACTATCAGCTCCATTGTTATAAGTGTACTTGTGTGTAAGCATTATGTAAGCCTAAATGTAAGCACTGTGTAAGCATTAAAGTAAGCACTATGTAAGCCTTACGTAGGTGGAATTTATGTGCTTACATTGTGTAAACATTTGACTTGAAGTTGCACTATTCAAGCTGTGACTAATACAGTGAAAACCAGTTATCCGAGCGTCAGCTAAAGAGAAGCACATACTGACATAAAGTGACAGCTAGAGTTATGCGTTAGGCTAAGCTGGAAGCTTATATATAGCTGCTTTGGCTATATTATAACTAAGGGGCGATGGCCGAGTGGGCTAAGGCGCTGCTTTTTAAACTAGATTAAACCAAGTGGTTGTTCGATTCTCAGTTGAGTTTGAAACTTATAGTGGAATGATTAGTCATATTAGGCTTATTGTGGTACATTAGGCTATTTCATAATATGAATCTTTTTATTGCGGGGTTACCTAATAAATGTGATGCTTTTAGTAATATATCTGATGTTTGTAATATGTGTCATGTGTTGAAAAAATAAAGAAAAGAGAAAAAACCGTAACGGTTGCCTAGCCGTCTGACGAGGCCCTGTGGCGGGGGCCGAAACGGTTATTCATCGCAATCAATAACAATCCCCTAGACTTTGGCTCCTGCGCCAGAACGCCCATTTTTTAGCTACTTTGGTTTGACTTTAAGTTTCTTAGCATATATTCCTGGCTTACTTCTAGGCCAAAATTTATGGGGGGGGCGATATGGGGGGGGGGCTCGACGAAGCCATCGATGGGGGGAAGGTCACCGAAAGTGGGGGGGCATATTTTTTGACAAATTTTTAGGTTTTTTTTGCGTAAAAATGCTAAAAATCGCTAAAAAATAGCTAATTTTGGATGTTTTTAAGCTAAAATAGTGGAAATTTAGGTAAAAATCCGGCGAAGCCGGAAAAATTTTTGAAAATTTTGGCTAAAAATGGCAAAAAATGGCAATTTTTGGGGTTATGGGGGGGGAGGTCGGAATTTATGGAGGGGGCTTTTCATGGGGGCCCTCGAATGGGGGGGGGGGGGGGGGGGGGAGGTCGCCGGAACGGGGGTGCCCCACCCCCACCCCCCCCCCAGTAGAAGTAAGCCAGTATTCTTGGATTCGTGGACTGGCAGCTGTTTTGACTAACTTTCTCTATACTTGCCGTTGTTAGTTACTGTCAGTGTTTTGTTGGTTTAGACGACGGATTAAGGATAAGGGAGATCGTGCTACCGTTGAGCAGGTCTTGGATCCGAGAACGCGGATGATCCTGTTTAAGCTATTGTCCACTGGTGTGATTTCTGAGGTGAACGGGTGCATTTCCACTGGAAAAGAAGCCAACGTATATCATGCCTCATCGCAGCATGGCTCTCGTGCTGTCAAAATTTACAAGACCAGTATCCTGACCTTTAAGGATAGGGATAGATATGTATCCGGTGAATTTCGGTAAGTACTAACTGTTTACTGTCGTTACAAGTTCTTCCTGGTATCATTTATTAGGCTGTTTTGTTTGTGCTCTTCTACAGCACATTGTTTTGTACATGATTGATTGTAGTTTTGGTAACGTTAAGTCAACGTTTGCTGTAAATTGCCATGGACAAGTCTAAGCTGGAAATTCTAAAGAACATAGTTGAAGGTGATCTTGAATCTCAATTAGCATTACTTTGTAGGTTTCGTCACGGCTATTGCAAACGGAACCCTCGGAAGATGGTCCAGCTATGGGCTGAAAAAGAAATGAGAAACTTATCCAGGTTAGATTACCCAAATTTTAATAATTTATAAACAAAATAACAAAATCAAAATCGGTGTGCGAAAATATAAGTGACAATAAATAAAATATATTCATGCTATATTAATTCAGTAGACGAACTTTAATTTAATTTAAATTAAAGTTATGTGGGATTTTGTACTTAGTTTATTGTATTGAAAATGATATTTGCTCAATGCAGTTTTACTCTGCCTTTTTATGAAGAGTTGCATAAGTTACTATCTTCTTTTTTGTATGTAGGATTTATCAAGCTGGTCTTCCGTGTCCTCAGCCTCATGTTTTGAAAGGCCACGTCTTAGTTATGGATTTTATTGGCGCCAATGATTGGTAATAACAAGAGTACATAATAACTAAAAGTGTGACAAGCGTCACGCTCTTAGTTATTATGTATATACTCTTAGTAGTAATCATGTTTTATTGTTTTGATTCAACTGAGAAGTGGGACTGCTAGAGACTGTACATACAATTCGTTGTAAAATTGGCTACCAACCTGTAAAAGGCTTTCCATTGATTTGCCTGTAATGTGTTGTTTCAGTCTGTAAATTTACGTCAGCGCTGTCATATTGACATACGTACTTTGTTGTGATTTTTATCCTTTGGTTTATTTTGTTATTTTTTGACAGGCCAGCTCCTTTGATGAAAGATGCGGTGATATCTGAAGCGGATGCTGAAAGATTGTATAAAGAAGTTACAGATTATATGCGTCGGATGTTTCGGGATTGTAAGCTGGTTCATGCAGATCTTAGCGAGTATAATCTGCTGTAAGTTTTCAGTTTTATTACATATATACCATCTCATGTAGACTATGGTTTATAAGCGCGCAGTAAGAGTTTTTAAACTCGCCTATGGCTTCAGGTTATTTGTCTCTTGCTTTGGTCTGAGTGATGATTGGTTTATATGCACAAATAGGAATTTTATTGTGTTGCCCACTTTTCCAAAGGAATGGGCAACACTTTGTTATCGTTCTGTGCTTATTATTATCCGTCTGTCCCCCCCCCTAGATCTCGAGATTGGAAAGGGGTACAGGAGTGGTTGATACCTTATTTTGAAGCCCTTGACTAGGACATCTCCCGGAAGCAAGATGGTTCCGAAATTCCGGGTTTTGAAAATTCGGATTTTTTCGGATGGTAAGGGGGGACCAAGGCGAAATTTCAAAAATCCAAAATTTGGTCAAAAATTTTTTGTCTCCGATTTGGCTCAAAAGTCGGTCATAGGGTAATTCGACCATGCTGATTTCGAAACTGAAATCGAAATTCCCGGAAAATTTACGGATTTCGAGATATTTGATCCGGAAAATTCCGGATTTTGAAAAATTTCTCCAAAAGTGGTCGATATGATACTCAAATGAAAGAGCTCGGCGAGCTGGGTAATTTTTATCATTACCATATTTTCCCGATATGTTTCTAGCGAAAGTTATGGCCGCAGATTGGAAAATCCGGAATTTCCGGAAAAAACCGGATTTTCAAAATTCTTATTATTATTGTCCACAATTTCGTGTCCCCCATGTCTATCTCGAGATTGGGAAGGGGTAGAGAGGTGGTTGATACCTCATTTTGAAGGTCTTGACTTGAACTGCTCCCGGAAGCGCGGGGAGCCCCGGGGGAGCAGAGGTGCTCCCGGAGCAGCCCCGTGAGTAAAAATGAGTAAAATAAAAAAGTTGTCCAAATGAGCTAATTTTGGTATCATTCGAAAGCTCTCGGCGAGTAATGAAAAAGTTGTAATTAGGTCAAGGCCTGAAAATGCACCCATTTTTAGTTATGAGGCGAAAAAGTTTCAAAAATGGCCAAAAACGGCCAAAACGGCCGTTTGAAGGGGTTTTCCGCCTTTATCTCGAGCTAGAGTCAACTAGTTGGCCTGAAATTTGGCATGTAGGGTGGCACCCGATGCGATAAGACCCTCCGGGCACCTGGGTTCCATAGTGTCAGGCAATTAGCAATTACTCGATACGGTGATGCTGCAAATGGTCAAAATTGAAAGTGACGGAAACCCCCCAATATGGGTATCATTCGAAAGCTCTCGTTGCGTAGGTAAAAAGTTGTAATAGGGGTAAAGCGTCAAAATGTAGGAAAAATGAGTTACGGGGCTCCAAAGGGGTCAAAAATGGCCAGAAACGGTCAAAATGGGTCAAAATTGAAAATTGTCGGATACGGCTGATACCGGTGTCATTCGAACGCTCTCGTTGCGTGGATAAAAAGTTGTAATAGGGCCAAAGCGTCAAAATGTAGGAAAAATGAGTTACGTGGTTCCAAAGGGGTCAAAAATGGCCAGAAACGGTCAAAATGGCCAAAATTAAAAGTTGTCGGAAACCCCCCAATATGGATACCATTCGAAAGCTATCGATTTGTGGATAAAAAGTTGCAATAGTGCCCACGCACCAAAATGTGGGAAAAATGAGATACGAGGCCGCAAAATGGTCAAAAATGACCAAAAACGGTCAAAATGGGTAAAAATTGAAAGTAACGGAAACTGCCTAATATTGGTATCATTCGAAAGCTCTCATTACGTAGATAAAAAGTTGTAATAGAGCCAACGCACCAAAATGTGGGGAAAATGAGATACGGAGCCTCAAGGAGATCAAAAATGGCCAAAATCGGTCAAAATGGGTCAAAATTGAAAGTAACGGAAACTGCCTAATATTGGTATCATTCGAAAGCTCTCATTACGTAGATAAAAAGTTGCAATAGTGCCCACGCACCAAAATGTGGGAAAAATGAGATACGAGGCCGCAAAATGGTCAAAAATGACCAAAAACGGTCAAAATGGGTAAAAATTGAAAGTAACGGAAACTGCCTAATATTGGTATCATTCGAAAGCTCTCATTACGTAGATAAAAAGTTGTAATAGAGCCAACGCACCAAAATGTGGGGAAAATGAGATACGGAGCCTCAAGGAGATCAAAAATGGCCAAAACCGGTCAAAATGGGTCAAAATTGAAAGTAACGGAAACCCAACAATATGGGTATCATTCGAAAGCTCTCGTTACGTAGATAAATAGTCGTAATAGGGTTAACGCGTCAAAATATAGGACAAATGAGTTATGGGACCCCGAATATTATAAACTCATTCTATAAACGGAAAAATGTCGGGCGGGAACCACTTGATGCCTTTTGACTTATTCTTATTGGGTTCCCGCCCTTTTCCAAAGGGTTTGGAACCCTATGTTCTGGACATGTTTATTATTATTGGGTTCCCGCCCTTTTCCAAAGGGTTTGGAACCCTATGTTCTGGACATGTTTATTATTATTATTATTATTATTATTATTCTTATTGTGTTGCCCACTTTTCCAAAGGAAATGGCAACACCTTGTTATCGTTCTGTGCTTATTGGGTTGTCGCATTTTTTTAAAAAAAAGACAACCCTTTGTTATGGCTAAGTTTCTTTATTTATTTATTTATTTATTATTCCGGTCAACATTTGTGTCCCCCCCCTTTTTCTCGAGATTGGCTGGACCGATCGGGCTGAAATTCTCACCATAGTTGTAGGGTGACCTGAAGTGCTCCCGTTTGTAAGGGCATCCCGATATCTCCCGGATTCCGGGAATGGCGAATCCCGGAATTTTAAAAATCGTAAGGGGGGACCAAGGGAAACGTAAAAATTTTTTGTCTCCGATTTTGCTTAAAAGTTGGTCATAGGGTAAGTCGACCACGCTGATTTCGAAACTGAAATCGAAATTTCCGGAAAATTTCCGGATTTCGAGATATTCGACCCGGAAAATTCCGGATTTTGAAAAATTTCTCCAAAAGTGGTCGATATGGTACTCAAATGAAAGAGCTCGCCGAGCTGAACAACTTTCCTTCTTGCGACATTTTCCGGAAATGCGTCTAGCGAAAGTTATAGCCGAAAAACTGAAAATCCGGGAATTCACGAAAACCCGGATTTTGGACTTAAAAATTTTTTGTCTCGGATTTTGCTTAAAAGTTGGTCATAGGGTAAGTCGGTGGTGCTGATTTCGAATCTGAAATTGAAATTCCCGGAAAATTCACGGATTTCGAGATATTATGTCCGGAAATTCCGGATTTTGAAAAATTTTTCGGAAAGTGGTCGATATGGTACTCAAATGAAAGAACTCGTCGAGCTGAGCAACTTTCCTTCTTGCGGTATTTTCCGAAAATGCGTCTAGCGAAAGTTATAGCCGGAAAACTGAAAATCCGGGAATTCACGAAAACCCGGATTTTGACTTAAAAATTTTTTGTCTCGGATTTTGCTTAAAAGTTGGTCATAGGGTAAGTCGGTAGCGCTGATTTCGAATCTGAAATTGAAATTCCCGGAAAATTTACGGATTTCGACATATTCGGCCCGGAAAATTCCGGATTTTGAAAAATTTTTCCGAAAGTGGTCGATATGGTACTCAAATGAAAGAACTCGTCGAGCTGAGCAACTTTCCTTCCTGCGACATTTTCCGGAAATGGGTCCAGCAAAAATTACGGCCAAAAAACTGAAAATCCGGGAGTTCCCGGAAAAACCGGAATTTTAAAAAGTGTCCTAAAAGTTGTCAATATGGTACTTATTCGAAAGCTCTCAGCGAGTAGGGAAAAAGTTGTGATAGGGCCAAAGTCTGAAAATCTTCCAAAACTGAGTTTTAGCCCGAGCCAATATAAGCACAGAGGAAGGATAAGAGGAAAATGCGCGACAACCCGTTGATGCCGGTAGGATTTATTATTATTATTATTATTATCCGTCTGTCCCCCCCCTAGATCTCGAGATTGGGAAGGCGTACAGGGGTGGTTGATACCTTATTTTGAAGCCCTTGACTAGGACATCTCCGGGAAGCAAGATGGCTCCGATACCTTCCGGATTTCGGGAATGGCGAATCCCGGAATTTTTCGGTTGGTAAGGGGGGACCAAGGCGAAATTTCAAAATCCTAAATTTGGTCAAAAATTTTTTGTCTCCGATTTCGCTCAAAAGTTGGTCATAGGGTACCTCGACCACGCTGATTTCGAAACTGAAATCGAAATTTCCGGAAAATTTCCGGATTTCGAGATAATCGACCCGGAAAATTCCGGATTTTGAAAAATTTCTCCAAAAGTGATCGATATGGTACTCAAATGAAAGATCTCCTCGAGCTGAGCAACTTTCCTTCTTGCGACATTTTCCAAAAATGCGTCTAGCGAAAGTTATGTCCGAAAAAGTGAAAATCCGGGAATTCACGAAAATCCGGATTTTGGGTTGAAAAATTTTTTGTCTCCGATTTTGCTTAAAAGCTGGTCATAGGGTAATTCGACCACGCTGATTTCGAAACTAAAATCGAAATTTCCCGAAAATTTACGGATTTCGATATATTCGTTCCGGAAAATTCCGGATTTTGAAAAATTTCTCTGAAAGTGGTCGATATCGTGCTCAAACGAAAGAGTTCGTCGAGCTGAGCAACTTTCCTTCTTGCGACATTTTCTGAAAATGCCTCTAGCGAAAGTTATGGCAGAAAAATAAACAGAAAAACCAGTTGTGGGCAACACATTCTTGCTGTAGCGCTAGTTCTTATTATTATTGGGTTGTCGCATTTTTTTAAAAAAAAGACAACCCTTTGATATGGCTAAGTTTCTTTATTTATTATTCCGGTCAACACTTTGTCCCCCCCCTTTTTCTCGAGATTGGCTGGACCGATCGGGCTGAAATTCTCACCATAGTAGTAGGGTGGCATGAAGTGGTACCGGAAGTGGGGGCAGCCCGATATCTCCCGGATTCCGGGAATGGCGGCTCCCGGAATTTTGAAAATCGTAAGGGGGGTCCAAGGCGATTCTAAAAAATGGTCAAAAATTTTTTGTCTCCGATTTCGCTCAAAAGTTGGTCATAGGGTAATTCGACCATGCTGATTTCGAAACTGAAATCGAAATTTCCGGAAAATTTACGGATTTCAAGATATTCGGCCCGGAAAATTCCGGATTTTGAAAAATTTCCCCAAAAGTGGTCAATATGGGGCTCAAATGAAAGAGCTCGTCGAGCTGAGCAACTTTGCTTCTTGCGCCATTTTCCGGAAATGTGTCTAGCGAAAGTTATGCCCGAAAAACTGAAAATCCGGGAATTCACGAAAACCCAGATTTTGGTCTTCAAAATTTTTTGTCTTCGATTTCACTCAAAAGTTGGCTATAGGGTAATTCGACCACGCTGATTTCGAAACTGGAATCGAAATTTCAGGAAAATTTACGGATTTCGAGATATTCGGCCCGGAAAATTCCCGATTTTGACAAATGTTTCCGAAAGTGGTCGATATGGTACTCAAATGAAAGAACTCGTCGAGCTGAGCAACTTTCCTTCTTGCGACATTTTCCGGAAATGCGTCCAGCGAAAATTACGGCCGAAAAACTGAAAATCCGGGAATTCCCGGAAAAACCGGAATTTTAAAAATTGTCCTAAAAGTTGTCAATATGGTACTTATTCGAAAGCTCTCAGCGAGTAGGGAAAAAATTGTGATAGGGCCAAAGTCTGAAAATGTTCCAAAACTGAGTTTTTGCCCGAGCCAATATAAGCACAGAGGAATAAGAGGAAAATGCGCGACAACCCGTTGATGCCGGTAGGATTTATTGTGTTGCCCACTTTTCCAAAGGATTTGGGCAACACTTTGTTATTGGTCTGTGCTTATTATTATTGGGTTGTCGCATTTTTTTAAAAAAAAGACAACCCTTTGATATGGCTAAGTTTCTTTATTTATTTATTTATTATTCCGGTCAACATTTGTGTCCCCCCCCTTTTTCTCGAGATTGGCTGGACCGATCGGGCTGAAATTCACAGCACAGTTGTAGGGTGACCTGAAGTGCTCCCGTTTGTAAGGGCATCCCGATATCTCCCTGATTCCGGAAATAGCGGCTCCCGGAAATTTAAAAAATCGTAAGGGGGGACCAAGGGAAACGTAAAAATTTTTTGTCTTCGATTTTGCTTAAAAGTTGGTCATAGGGTAAGTCGACCACGCTGATTTCGAAACTGAAATCGAAATTTCCGGAAAATTTGCGGATTTCGAGATATTCGCCCCGGAAATTTCCGAATTTTGAAAACTTTCTCCAAAAGTAGTCGATATGGTACTCAAATGAAAGAGCTCGTCGAGCTGAACAACTTTCCTTCTTGCGAAATTTTCCGAAAATGCGTCTAGCGAAAGTTATAGCCGAAAAACTGAAAATCCGGGAATTCACGAAAACCGGATTTTGGACTTAAAAATTTTTTGTCTCCGATTTTGCTCAAAAGTTGGTTATAGGGTAATTTAACTACGCTGATTTCGAAACTGAAATCGAAATTTCCGGAAAATTTGTGGATTTCGAGATATTCGCCCCGGAAATTTCCGAATTTTGAAAAATTTCTCCAAAAGTAGTCGATATGGTACTCAAATGAAAGAGCTCGTCGAGCTGAACAACTTTCCTTCTTGCGAAAGTTTCCGGAAATGCGTCTAGCGAAAGTTATTGCCGAAAAACTGAAAATCCGGTAATTCCCGGAAAATCCGAATTTTTAAAAATTGTCTCAAAAGTAGTCAATATGGTACTCAAATGAAAGAGCTCGTCGAGCTGAACAACTTTCCTTCTTGCGAAATTTTCCGAAAATGCGTCTAGCGAAAGTTATAGCCGAAAAACTGAAAATCCGGGAATTCACGAAAACCGGATTTTGGACTTAAAAATTTTTTGTCTCCGATTTTGCTTAAAAGTTGGTCATAGGGTAAGTCGACCACGCTGATTTCGAAACTGAAATCGAAATTTCCGGAAAATTTGTGGATTTCGAGATATTCGCCCCGGAAATTTCCGAATTTTGAAAAATGTCTCCAAAAGTAGTCGATATGGTACTCAAATGAAAGAGCTCGTCGAGCTGAACAACTTTCCTTCTTGCGAAATTTTCCGGAAATGCGTCTAGCGAAAGTTATTGCCGAAAAACTGAAAATCCGGTAATTCCCGGAAAATCCGAATTTTTAAAAATTGTCTCAAAAGTAGTCGATATGGTACTCAAATGAAGGAGCTCGTCGAGCTGAACAACTTTCCTTCTTGCGAAATTTTCCGGAAATGCGTCTAGCGAAAGTTATTGCCGAAAAACTGAAAATCCGGTAATTCCCGGAAAATCCGAATTTTTAAAAATTGTCTCAAAAGTAGTCAATATGGTACTCATTTGAAAGCCCTAAACGAGTAGAAAAAACTGCAATATAAACAAAAAGTGAAAATGTACCAAACTGAATTTTGGCCGTATATAAGAGGAATAAATGAATTCTGAATTGCGCCCTTTGATAAAAGGAAAATGGCTGCGACAACCCGTTGATGCCGGTAGGATTTATTATTGTGTTGCCCACTTTTCCAAAGGAATGGGCAACACCTTGTTATTGGTCTGTGCTTATTATTATTATTATCCGTCTGTCCCCCCCTAGATCTCGAGATTGGGAAGGGGTACAGGGGTGGTTGATACCTTATTTTGAAGCCCTTGACTAGGACATCTCCCGGAAGTAAGATGGTTCCGAAATTCCGGGTTTTGAAAATTCGGATTTTTCCGGATGGTAAGGGGGGACCAAGGCGAAATTTCAAAAATCCAAAATTTGGTCAAAAATTTTTTGTCTCCAATTTGGCTCAAAAGTCGGTCATAGGGTAACTCGACCACGCTGATTTCGAAACTGAAATCGCAATTTCCGGAAAATTTACGGATTTCGAGATATTCGATCCGGAAAATTCCAGATTTTGAAAAATTTCTCCAAAAGTGGTCGATATGGTACTTAAATGAAAGTGCTCGTCGAGCTGGGTAATTTTTATCATTACCATACTTTCCGGAAATGTTTCTGGCGAAAGTTATGGCCGCAGATCGGAAAATCCGGAATTTCCGGAAAATACCGGATTTTCAAAAATTCGTCGAAACATGGGCAATATGGTACTTAATTGAAAGCTCTTTGAGTCCGGGGACAGATTTCCTGAACAGAAACAGTTTAACAGGTATCTAGCAAAATCTATACCACAAAGGAACGTGTTGTGGGCAACACATTCTTGCAGTAGCGCTAGTTATTATTATTATTATTATCCGTCTGTCCCCCCCCTAGATCTCGAGATTGGGAAGGGGTACAGGGGTGGTTGATACCTCATTTTGAAGCCCTTGACTAGGACATTGGATCCTCAGTTGGGCAGTCCGATACCTTTCGAATTCCGGGAATGGCGAATCCCGGAATTTTTCGGTTGGTAAGGGGGGACCAAGGCGAAATTTCAAAATCCAAAATTTGGTCAAAAATTTTTTGTCTCCGATTTCGCTCAAAAGTTGGTCATAGGGTTACTCGACCACGCTGATTTCGAAACTGAAATCGAAATTTCCGGAAAATTTCCGGATTTCGAGATATTCGACCCGGAAAATTCCGGATTTTTAAAAATTTTTCTAAAAGTGGTCGATATGGTACTCAAACGAAAGAGCTCGTCGAGCTGAACAACTTTCCTTCTTGCGACATTTTCCGGAAATGGGTGTAGCGAAAGTTATGGCCAAAAAACGGAAAATCCGGGAATTCACGGAAATCCGGATTTTGGACCAAAAAATTATTTGTCTCCGATTTTGCTTAAAAGCTGGTCATAGGGTAATTCGACCACGCTGATATCGAAACGGAAATCGAAATTTCCGGAAACTTTACGGATTTCGAGATATTCGATCCGGAATATTCCGGATTTTGAAAAATTTTTCCGAAAGTGGTCGATAAGGTACTCAAATGAAAGAGCTCGTCGTGCTGAGTAATTTTCATCATTACCGTATTTTCCGGAAATGCTTCTGGTGAAAGTTATGGCAGAAAAATAAACAGAAAAACCAGTTGTGGGCAACACATTCTTGCAGTAGCGCTAGTTATTCTTATTATTGTTCACATTTTCGTGTACCCCCCCTCTATCTCGAGATTGGAAAGGAGCAGAGAGGTGGTTGATACCTCATTTTGAAGGTCTTGACTTGAAGTGCTCCCGGAAGCGCGGGGAGCCCCGGGGGAGCAGAGGTGCTCCCGGAGCACCCCCGTGAGTAAAAATGAGTAAAATAAAAAAGTTGTCCAAATGAGCTAATTTTGGTATCATTCGAAAGCTCTCGTTGAGCTATGAAAAAGTTGTAATAGGGTCAAGGCCTGAAAATGTACCTATTTTGAGTTATGAGGCAAAAAGGGATCAAAAATGGCCAAAAACGGCCAAAACGGCCGTTTGAAGGGATTTTCCGCATTTATCTCGAGCTAGAGTCAACTAGTTGGCCTGAAATTTGGTATGTAGGGTGGCACCCGATGGGGGAAGGCCCTTCAGGCACCTGGGTTCCATAGTGTCAGGCAATTCGCAATTACTCGATACGGTGATGCTGCAAATGGTCAAAATTGAAAGTGACGGAAATCCCCCAATATGGGTATCATTCGAAAGCTCTAGTTGCGTAGGTAAAAAGTTGTAATAGGGGTAAAGCGTCAAAATGTAGGAAAAATGAGTTACGGGGCTCCAAAGGGGTCAAAAATGGCCAGAAACGGTCAAAATTTGCCGAAATTGAAAATTGTCGGATACGGCTGATACCGGTGTCATTCGAAAGCTCTCGTTGCATGGATAAAAAGTTGTAATAGGGGTAAAGCGTCAAAATGTAGGAAAAATGAGTTACGGGGCTCCAAAGGGGTCAAAAATGGCCAGAAACGGTCAAAATGGGCCAAAATTGAAGGTTTGTCGGAAACCCCCCAATATGGATACCATTCGACAGCTCTCGTTGCGTGGATAAAAACTTGTAATAGGGCCAAGGCGTCAAAATGCAGGAAAAATTAGTTACGGGGCCTCAAAGGGGTCAAAAATGGCCAAAAACAGGTCAAAATGGGTCAAAACTGAAAATTGTCGGATCCGGTCGATACCGACGTCATTCGAAAGCTCTCGTTGAGTAGATAAAAAGTTGTAATAGGGCCGAAGCGCCAAAATGTAGGACAAGTGAGTAACGGGGCCCCAAAAGGGTCAAAATGGTAAAAACCGGTCAAAATGGGTCAAAATTGAAAATTGTCGGATCCGGTTAATACCGGTGTCATTCGAAAGCTCTCGTTGCGTAGATAAAAAATTTTAATAGGGCCAAAGCGGCAGAATGTCGGAAAAATGAGTTACCGAGCCCCAAAAGGGTCAAAAAAGGCCAAAACCGGACAAAATGGTTCAAAATTGAAGGTAACCGAAACCCAACAAGATTGGTATCATTCGAAAGCTCTCGTTACGTAGATAAAAAGTTGCAATAGGGCTAATGCGTCAAAATATAGGACAAATGAGTTATGGGGCCCTGAATATTATAAACTCAGTCCATAAACGAAAAAATGTCGGGCGGGAACCACTTGATGCCTTTTGACTTATTCTTATTCTTATTATTGTCCACAATTTCGTGTACCCCCTGTCTATCTCGAGATTGGAAAGGGGTAGAGAGGTGGTTGATACCTCATTTTGAAGGTCTTGACTTGAACTGCTCCCGGAAGCGCGGGGAGCCCCGGGGGAGCAGAGGTGCTCCCGGAGCAGCCCCGTGAGTAAAAATGAGTAAAATAAAAAAGTTGTCCAAATGAGCTAATTTTGGTATCATTCGAAAGCTCTCGGCGAGTAATGAAAAAGTTGTAATTGGGTCAAGGCCTGAAAATGTACCTAGTTTGAGTTATGAGGCAAAAAAGGGGCAAAAATGGCCAAAAACGGCCAAAACGGCCGTTTGAAGGGGTTTTCCGTCTTTATCTCGAGCTAGAGTCAACTAGTTGGCCTGAAATTTTGCATGTAGGGTGGCACCCGATGCGGGAAGACACTCCGGGCACCTGGGCACCATAGTGTCACACAATTCGCAATTACTCGATACGGTGATGCTGCAAATGGTCAAAATTGAAAGTGACGGAAACCCCCCAATATGGGTATCATTTGAAAGCTCTCGTTGCGTAGGTAAAAAGTTGTAATAGGGGTAAAGCGCCAAAATGTAGGAGAAATGAGTTACGGGGCCTCAAAGGGGTCAAAAATGACCAAAAACGGTCAAAATGGGTCAAAATTAAAAGTTGTCGGAAACCCCCCACTATGGGTATCATTCGAAAGCTCTCGTTGCGTAGGTAAGAAGTTGTAATAGGTGTAAAGCGCCAAAATGTAGGAGAAATGAGTTACGGGGCCTCAAAAGGGGTCAAAAATGACCAAAAACGGTCAAAATGGGTCAAAATTAAAAGTTGTCGGAAACCCCCCAATATGGGTATCATTCGAAAGCTCTCGTTGCGTAGGTAAGAAGTTGTAATAGGGGTAAAGCGCCAAAATGTAGGAGAAATGAGTTACGGGGCCTCAAAGGGGTCAAAAATGACCAAAAACGGTGAAAATGGGTCAAAATTAAAAGTTGTCGGAAACCCCCCAATATGGGTATCATTCGAAAGCTCTCGTTGCGTAGGTAAGAAGTTGTAATAGGGGTAAAGCGCCAAAATGTAGGAAAAATGAGTTACGGAGCCACAAAAGGGTCAAAAATGGCCAAAACCGGTCAAAATCGGTCAAAATCGAACTTTGTCGGATTGGTCTGATAGTGGTATAAATCGAAAGCTCTTGATGAGCTGGGGGTGGGAACCAGTTATCGTAGACGTAAAACTAGTAACTGCATACATTTACAAAAAGTACTAAGCTCTTTGTATAAACGGAAAAATGACGGGCGGGAACCACTTGATGCCTTTTGACTTATTCTTATTATTGTCCACAATTTCGTGTCCCCCAAGTCTAGCTCGAGTTTGGATGGACCGATCGGGCTGAAATCTTCAGTGGAGTTGCGCATGGACCTGAACTGCTCCCGGAAGCGCGGGGAGCCCCGGGGGTGCAAAGTTGCTCCCAGAGCAGCCCCGTGAGTAAAAATGAGTAAAATAAAAAAGTTGTCCAAATGAGCTAATTTTGGTATCATTCGAAAGCTCTCGGCGAGTAATGAAAAAGTTGTAATTGGGTCAAGGCCTGAAAATGTACCTATTTTGAGTTATGAGGCGAAAAAGGGTCAAAAATGGCCAAAAACGGCCAAAACGGCCGCTTGAAGGGGTTTTCCGCCTTTATCTCGAGCTAGAGTCAACTAGTTGGCCTGAAATTTTGCATGTAGGATGGCACCCGATGCGGGAAGCCCCTCCGGGCACCTGGGTACCATAGTGTCACATAATTCGCAATTACTCGATACGGTGATGCTGCAAAAGGTCAAAATTGAAAGTTACGGAAACCCCCCAATATGGGTATCATTCGAAAGCTCTCGTTGCGTAGGTAAAAAGTTGTAATAGGGGTAAAGCGTCAAAATGTAGGAAAAATGAGTTACGGGGCTCCAAAGGGCTCAAAAATGGCCAGAGACGGTCAAAATGGGCCAAAATTGAAAATTGTCGGATACGGCTGATACCGGTGTCATTCGAAAGCTCTCGTTGCGTAGGTAAAAAGTTGTAATAGGGGTAATGCGTCAAAATGTAGGAAAAATGAGTTACGGGGCTCCAAAGGGGTCAAAAATGGCCAGAGACGGTCAAAATGGGCCAAAATTGAAAATTGTCAGATACGGCTGATACCGGTGTCATTCGAAAGCTCTCGTTGCGTGGATAAAAAGTTGTAATAGGGCCAAAGCGTCAAAATGTAGGAAAAAAGAGTTACGTGGTTCCAAAAGGGTCAAAAATGGCCAGAAACGATCAAAATGGGCCAAAATTGAAAGTGACGGAAACCCCCCAATATGGGTATCATTCGAAAGCTCTCGTTGCGTAGGTAAAAAGTTGTAATAGGGGTAAAGCGTCAAAATATAGGACAAATGAGTTATGGGGCCCCGAATATTATAAACTCATTCTATAAGCAGAAAAATGTCGGGCGGGAACCACTTGATGCCTTTTGACTTATTATTATTATTGGTTTGCCGCTACTTCCGAAGGAAAAGGGCAAACCCTTATTCTCGTCGTGTTATTATTATTATTATTATTATTATTATTCTTCTTCTTCTTCTTCTTCTTCTTGTCCCCCCCTATTAACTCAAGCTAGGCTCAACGCCCGGAGCTGAAATTTTGTGGGTATGTGGGGGTTGGTCCCAAACCTGGCCCATTTTAATTTCATCGCTCTAGACCCACCCAGTCGACCAGGGCAGGGAATTTAATTTTTTAAAATGGTTCTTGTTTAGAGGGGGGTTCTGGTTCTCTGGCAAGGCGATTCTCAAAAATGGTCGAAAACTTTTTGTCTCCGATTTGGTTGAAAAGTCAGTCCTAGGGTAATTCGGGGACGCAGATTCCAAATCTGCAATCGAAATTTTTCTAGCGTTTGTGAATCTCGAGATATGGCCAAAAGTTACACTGTTGGAGACCGCAAAAGTGAGCAAACTGCCCAGAAACGCCTAATATCTGTGTTTTTTTGAACTGATTAGTCAAGTTTAGCCCGGTGGATTTGCTAGGGCACCCTTTAAAAAGAAGTGTAAAGTAACTTTCAGCAATATTTAGTAGAAAATTTCTTATCCCAACTGCCCTTTTATGGGCAACCATTTTCAGGTGAAGGTGTCAAAAATGGATAAAAACGTTTAATGTCCGATTTGGTTGAAAAGTCGGTCATAGGGTAATTCGGGGACGCAGATTCCAAATCTGCAATCGAAATGTTTCTAGTTCCCGTGGATCTCGAGATATGGCCAAATGCTACGCTGTTGGAGTCCGCAAAAGTGAGCAAACCGCCCAGAAACGCCTAATATCTGTGTTTTTAACTTGTTAGTCAATTTGAGCTGGTGGATATGCTAGGACACCCTTTAAGAGGGTGTATCAAGCAACTTGTAGTAATCGAAAATTCCTTATCCCAAATGCCCTTTTAAGGGCAACCATTTTCAGATGTACGGGTTAAAAGCCTTTTGTCTAAAATTTGGACGAAACGTTGGCCCAAGGGGAGGTCGAGAACGTAGATTTTATACGCACAATCAAACGTTTTAAAGAAGTTGTGGCTTTGGAGATATGACCAAAGGCAGTCATGCTTAATTTGCAGCAGGTACTCTAAAAAAGGATTTGTGCATATTCTCCGACTTGCTTTGCAATTTGATTACGTTAGCAAGAAGAACGTTTGTTAAACTGTAAAGTGTCTTTAAGCTAAGAACTGCTTATCCCAACTGCCCCTTTAAGGGCAACCGAATTCCAGAAACATTCCTTATCCCAACTGCCCCTTTAAGGGCAACCATTTCCAGAAACATTCCTTATCCCAACTGCCCCATTAAGGGCAACCATTTCCAGGAAAGTTCCTTATCCCAACTGCCCTTCCAAGGGCAACCATTTCCAGGGAATATATATATATATACCTTATCCCAACTACCCCTTTAAGGGCAACAATTTCAGAAAACAACACAGAAAATACTCTTTATCCCCCATTTGACCGAAAATCGACCCTAGAAAATGACCTGCCTAATGAAGGAAGCGGCGGCAAACCATTCATGCCAATTTAGCTTGTTATTATTGTGTTGCCCACCTTTCCAAAGGAAGAGGGCAACCCTTTCTACTGTCTGTTTATTATTATTATTATTATTATTATTATTCTTATTGGGTTGTCGCATTTTTTTTAAAAAAAGACAACCCTTTGATATGGCTAAGTTTCTTTATTTATTTATTGGGTTGTCGCATTTTTTTAAAAAAAAGACAACCCTTTGATATGGCTAAGTTTCTTTATTTATTTATTGGGTTGCCGCTTTTTACACAAAAAGGCAACCCTTTCATCTGGGTATGTCCGTTTATTATTATTTATTATTCATCTCGTTACCACCCCCTGTCCCCCCCCTCTAACTTTTGATTGGGTGGACCGATTGGGCTGAAATTTTCAGTGGAGGTTTGGGGTGGGGTGAAGTGTTGACTGAAGCGCGGACAGTCCGGTATTTCCCGGATTCCGGGAATGGCGACTCCCGGAATTTTTTAAAATGGTAAGGGGGGACCAAGGGAAACGTAAAAATTTTTTGTCCCCGATTTCGCTTAAAAGTTGGGCATAGGGTAATTCGATAGCGCTGATTTCGAAACTGAAATCGAAATTTCCGGAAAATTTACGGATTTCGAGATATTGGACCCGGAAAATTCCGGATTTTGAAAAATTTTTCCGAAAGTGGTCGATATGGTACTTAAATGAAAGAGCTCGTCGAGCTGAGCAACTTTCCTTATTGCGACATTTTCCGGAAATGCGCCTACCGAAAGTTACAGCCGAAAAACTGAAAAACCGGGAATTCACGAAAACCCGGATTTTCAAAAAGTTCTTCAAAAGTGGTCAATATGGTACTCAAATGAAAGAGCTCGTCGAGCTAAACAACTTTTCTGCTTGCAGCATTTTCCGGAAATGCGTCTAGCGAAAGTTACAGCCGAAAAACTGAAAATCCGGGAATTCACGAAAACCCGGATTTTAAAAAATTTCTTCAAATGTGGTCAATATGGTACTCAAATGAAAGAGCTCGTCGAGCTGAACAACTTTTCTGCTTGCGGCATTTTCGGGAAATGCGTGTAGCGAAAATTACGACCAAAATACTGTTGCATTCTTCTGAAAATCCGTCCCAAAGGGAAAATGCCGCGGCAACCCATTCTCGCAACTTCGCTAGTTTATTTATTATTCCGGTCAACATTTGTGTCCCCCCCCTTTTTCTCGAGATTGGCTGGACCGATCGGGCTGAAATTCTCACCATAGTTGTAGGGTGACCTGAAGTGCTCCCGTTTGCAAGGGCATCCCGATATCTCCCGGATTCCGGGAATGGCGAATCCCGGAATTTTAAAAATCGTAAGGGGGGACCAAGGGAAACGTAAAAATTTTTTGTCTCCGATTTTGCTTAAAAGTTGGTCATAGGGTAAGTCGACCACGCTGATTTCGAAACTGAAATCGAAATTTCCGGAAAATTTCCGGATTTCGAGATATTCGACCCGGAAAATTCCGGATTTTGAAAAATTTCTCCAAAAGTGGTCGATATGGTACTCAAATGAAAGAGCTCGCCGAGCTGAACAACTTTTCTTCTTGCGACATTTTCCGGAAATGTGTCTAGCGAAAGTTATAGCCGAAAAACTGAAAATCCGCGAATTCACGAAAACCCGGATTTTGGACTAAAAAATGTTTTTGTCTCCGATTTTGCTTAAAAGGTTGTCATAGGGTAAGTCGACCACGCTGATTTCGAAACTGAAATCGAAATTTCCGGAAAATTTACGGATTTCGAGATATATATTCGATCCGGAAAATTCCGGATTTTGAAAAATTTCTCCGAAAGTGGTCGATATGGGGCTCAAATGAAAGAGCTCGTCGAGCTGAACAAGTCTCCTGCTTGCGGGATCTTCCGGAAATCCGCCTAGCGAAAGTTATAACCGAAAAACTAAAAATCCGGTAATTCCCGGAAAACCCGAATTTTAAAAAATTATCTCAAAAGTAGTCGATATGGTATTCATCTGAAAGCCCTCAACGAGTAGGAAAGAATTTGTAATAGAACCAAGTTTTGAAAATGCACCAAAACTGAGTTTTGACCCTTTAGATAAGGGGAAAATGGCTGCGACAACCCGTTGATGCCGGTAGGATTTATTGGGTTGCCGCTTTTTACACAAAAAGGCAACCCTTTCATCTGGGTATGTCCGTTTATTATTATTTATTATTCATCTCGTTACCACCCCCTGTCCCCCCCCTCTAACTTTTGATTGGGTGGACCGATTGGGCTGAAATTTTCAGTGGAGGTTTGGGGTGGGGTGAAGTGTTGACTGAAGCGCGGACAGTCCGGTATTTCCCGGATTCCGGGAATGGCGACTCCCGGAATTTTTTAAAATGGTAAGGGGGGACCAAGGGAAACGTAAAAATTTTTTGTCCCCGATTTCGCTTAAAAGTTGGGCATAGGGTAATTCGATAGCGCTGATTTCGAAACTGAAATCGAAATTTCCGGAAAATTTACGGATTTCGAGATATTGGACCCGGAAAATTCCGGATTTTGAAAAATTTTTCCGAAAGTGGTCGATATGGTACTTAAATGAAAGAGCTCGTCGAGCTGAGCAACTTTCCTTATTGCGACATTTTCCGGAAATGCGCCTACCGAAAGTTACAGCCGAAAAACTGAAAAACCGGGAATTCACGAAAACCCGGATTTTCAAAAAGTTCTTCAAAAGTGGTCAATATGGTACTCAAATGAAAGAGCTCGTCGAGCTAAACAACTTTTCTGCTTGCAGCATTTTCCGGAAATGCGTCTAGCGAAAGTTACAGCCGAAAAACTGAAAATCCGGGAATTCACGAAAACCCGGATTTTAAAAAATTTCTTCAAATGTGGTCAATATGGTACTCAAATGAAAGAGCTCGTCGAGCTGAACAACTTTTCTGCTTGCGGCATTTTCGGGAAATGCGTGTAGCGAAAATTACGACCAAAATACTGTTGCATTCTTCTGAAAATCCGTCCCAAAGGGAAAATGCCGCGGCAACCCATTCTCGCAACTTCGCTAGTTTATTTATTATTCCGGTCAACACTTTGTCCCCCCCCTTTTTCTCGAGATTGGCTGGACCGATCGGGCTGAAATTATCAGTTTCACTTGGGGGTGGGGTGAAGTGGTACCGGAAGTGGGGGCAGCCCGATATGTCCCGGATTCCGGGAATGGCGGCTCCCGGAATTTTTAAAATCGTAAGGGTGGACCAAGGCGATTCTAAAAAATGGTCAAAAATTTTTTGTCTCCGATTTGGCTCAAAAGTTGGTCATAGGGTAACCCGGGGACGTGGATTCCAAATCTGCAATCGAAATTTTCCCAACCCTTACGGATCTCGAGATATGGCCAAAAGTTACACTGTTGGAGACCGCAAAAGTGAGCAAACTGCCCAGAAACGCCTAATATAAGAGATTTTGACCTTGTTAGTCAAGTTTAGCTGCTGGATTTGCTAGAATACCTTTTAAGAGGCTGTATTAAATAACGTTTAGCAATAATCATCGAAGATCTCTTATCCCAACTGCCCTTTTATGGGCAACCATTTTCCAAATATGGTCAAAATTGGGAGTTGTCGGATCGGGGCAATATTGGTATCATTCGAATGCTCTCATTGAGCTGAGAAAAAGTTGTAATAGGGACAAATCTTGAAAATGTACCAAAATTGCGTTTTGATCCTCGATACACTGATGCTGCAAAAATGGTCAAAATTTAAAGTTGACTAATTGCATTCATATTGACGTCATTCGAAAGCTCTAAGCGAGTTGGAAAAAAGTTGCAATAACACCAAAGCTTGCAAATGTGCCAAAATTGAGTTTTGGCCCGGTAGATAAGAGGAAAATGGCTGCGACAACCCGTTGATGCCGGTAGGATTTATTGTGTTGCCCACCTTTCCAAAGGAAGAGGGCAACCCTTTCTACTGTCTGTTTATTCTTATTGTGTTGCCCACTTTTCCAAAGGAATGGGCAACACTTTGTTATTGGTCTGTGCTTATTATTATTATTGGGTTCCCGCCCTTTTCCAAAGGGTTTGGAACCCTATGTTTTGGACATGTTTATTATTATTATTATTATTATTATTATTATTATTATTATTATTATTGGGTTCCCGCCCTTTTCCAAAGGGTTTGGAACCCTATGTTCTGGACATGTTTATTATTCTTATTCTTATTATTGGGTTGTCGCATTTTTTTTAAAAAAAGACAACCCTTTGTTATGGGAAAGTTTCTTTATTTATTTATTGGGTTGTCGCATTTTTTTAAAAAAAAGACAACCCTTTGTTATGGCTAAGTTTCTTTATTTATTTATTTATTTATTATTCCGGTCAACATTTGTGTCCCCCCCCTTTTTCTCGAGATTGGCTGGACCGATCGGGCTGAAATTCTCACCATAGTTGTAGGGTGACCTGAAGTGCTCCCGTTTGTAAGGGCATCCCGATATCTCCCGGATTCCGGGAATGGCGAATCCCGGAATTTTAAAAATCGTAAGGGGGGACCAAGGGAAACGTAAAAATTTTTTGTCTCCGATTTTGCTTGAAAGTTGGTCATAGGGTAAGTCGACCACGCTGATTTCGAAACTCAAATCGAAATTTCCGGAAAATTTCCGGATTTCGAGATATTCGACCCGGAAAATTCCGGATTTTGAAAAATTTCTCCAAAAGTGGTCGATATGGTACTCAAATGAAAGAGCTCGCCGAGCTGAACAACTTTCCTTCTTGCGACATTTTCCGGAAATGTGTCTAGCGAAAGTTATAGCCGAAAAACTGAAAATCCAGGAATTCACGAAAACCCGGATTTTGGACTTAAAAATTTTTTGTCTCCGATTTTGCTTAAAAGGTTGTCATAGGGTAAGTCGACCACGCTGATTTCGAAACTGAAATAGAAATTTCCGGAAAATTTACGGATTTCGAGATATTCGATCCGGAAAATTCCGGATTTTGAAAAATTTCTCCGAAAGTGGTCGATATGGGGCTCAGATGAAAGAGCTCGTCGAGCTGAACAAGTTTCCTGCTTGCGGGATCTTCCGGAAATCCGCCTAGCGAAAGTTATAACCGAAAAACTAAAAATCCGGTAACTCCCGGAAAACCCGAATTTTCAAAAATTGTCTCAAAAGTAGTCGATATGGTACTCATCTGAAAGCCCTCAACGAGTAGGAAAAAAATTTGTAATAGAACCAAGTTTTGAAAATGTACCAAAACTGAGTTTTGACCCTTTAGATAAGAGGAAAATGGCTGCGACAACCCGTTGATGCCGGTAGGATTTATTGGGTTGCCGCTTTTTACACAAAAAAGGCAACCCTTTCATCTGGGTATGTCCGTTTATTATTATTATTATTATTATTATTTATTATTCATCTCGTGCCCACACCTGTCCCCCCCCTCTAACTTTTGCTAGGGTTGACCGATTGGGCTGAAATTTGAGGTGGGGGTTGGGGGTGGGGTGAAGTGTTGACTGAAGCACGGGGGGCTCCCCCCGTTGCGGTATGCGAAAGTACTCGATACGGTGATGCTGCAAATGGCTCAAAATTGAAAGCATCGGAAACCGCCCAATATGGGGCTCATTCGAAAGGTCTAGGTGAGTGGATTAAAAGTTGTAATAGGGCCGAGTCGTCAAAATGTACGAAAATTGAGTTACGGAGCTTCAAAGAGGTCAAAAATGGGCAAAATCGGACAAAATGGCTCAAAATTGAAAGTATCGGAAACCGCCCAATATGGGGCTCATTCGAAAGCTCTAGGTGAGTGGATTAAAAGTTGTAATAGGGCCGAGTCGTCAAAATGTACGAAAATTGAGTTACGGAGCTTCAAAAAGGTCAAAAATGGGCAAAATCGGACAAAATGGCTCAAAATTAAAAGTATCGGAAACCGCCCAATATGGGGCTCATTCGAAAGCTCTAGGTGAGTGGATTAAAAGTTGTAATAGGGCCGAGTCGTCAAAATGTACGAAAATTGAGTTACGGAGCTTCAAAGGGGTCAAAAATGGGCAAAATCTACCAAAATGACCAAAAATCTAAACAACTCTAAATATGGTCAATATGGTACTCTATTGAGAGCTCTCGATACGCACTACACGAATCAGACTATACTGGGTCACAAAGGTGCCTCTTTGGGGAGATATAGCCATCTATAAACGGAAAATGCAGCGGCAACCCATTCTCGCTACTTCGCTAGTTTATTTATTATATCGGTAAACAATCTTGTCCCCCCCCTTTTTCTCGAGATTGGCTGGACCGATCGGGCTGAAATTTTCACCATAGTTGTAGGGTGACCTGAAGTGGTACCGGAAGTGGGGGTAGCCCGATATCTCCCGGATTCCGGGAATGGCGGCTCCCGGAATTTTTAAAAATGGTAAGGGGGGACCAAGGGAAACTTAAAAATTTTTTGTCTCCGATTTCGCTTAAAAGTTGGTCATAGGGTAAGTCGACCACGCTGATTTCGAAACTGAAATCGAAATTTCCGGAAAATTTCCGGATTTCGAGATATTCGCACCGGAAAATTTCGGATTTTGAAAAATTTCTTCAAAAGTAGTCGATATGGTACTCAAATGAAAGAGCTCGTCGAGCTGAGCAACTTTCCTTCTTGCGACATTTTCCGGAAATGCGTCTAGCGAAAGTTATAACCGAAATACTGAAAATCCGGGAATTCACGAAAACCCGGATTTTGGACTTAAAAATTTTTTATCTCGGATTTTGCTTAAAAGTTGGTCATAGGGTAAGTCGACCACGCTGATTTCGAAACTGAAATCGAAATTTCCGGAAAATTTCCGGATTTCGAGATATTTGGCCCGGAAAATTCCGGATTTTGAAAAATTTTTCCGAAAGTGGTCGATATGGTACTCAAATGAAAGAACTCGTCGAGCTGAGCAACTTTCCTTCTTGCGACATTTTCCGGAAATGCGTCCAGCGAAAATTACGGCCGAAAAACTGAAAATCCGGGAATTCCCGGAAAAACCGGAATTTTAAAAATTGTCCTAAAAGTTGTCAATATAGTACTTATTCGAAAGCTCTCAGCGAGTAGGGAAAAAGTTGTGATAGGGTCAAAGTCTGAAAATGTTCCAAAACTGAGTTTTAGCCCGAGCCAATATAAGCACAGAGGAATAAGAGGAAAATGCGCGACAACCCGTTGATGCCGGTAGGATTTATTCTTATTATTGTCCACAATTTCGTGTACCCCCCCTCTATCTCGAGATTGGGAGGGGGTAGAGAGGTGGTTGATACCTCATTTTGAAGGTCTTGACTTGAACTGCTCCCGGAAGCGTGGGGAGCCCCGGGGGAGCAGAGGTGCTCCCGGGGCACCCCCGTGAGTAAAAATGAGTAAAATAAAAAAGTTGTCCAAATGAGCTAATTTTGGTATCATTTGAAAGCTCTCATCGAGCCATGAAAAAGTTGTAATTGGGTCAAGGCCTGAAAATGTACTCATGTTTAGTTATGAGGCGAAAAAGGGTCAAAAATGACCAAAAACGGCCAAAACGGCCGTTTGAAGGGGTTTTCCGCCTTTATCTCGAGCTAGAGTCAACTAGTTGGCCTGAAATTTGGCATGTAGGGTGGCACCCGAAGCGGGAAGACCCTCCAGGCACCTGGGTTCCATAGTGTCACGCAATTAGCAATTACTCGATACGGTGATGCTGCAAATCGTGAAAATTGAAAGTGACGGAAACCCCCCAATATGGGTGTCATTCGAAAGCTCTCGTTGCGTGGATAAAAAGTTGTAATAGGGCCAAGGCGTCAAAATGTAGGAAAAATGAGTTACGGAGCCTCAAAGGGGTCAAAAATGGTCAAAACCGGTCAAAATGGGTCAAAAATAAAAGTTGTCGAAAACCTCCCAATATGGGTATCATTCGAAAGCTCTCGTTGCGTAGGTAAAAAGTTGTAATAGGCGTAAAGCGCCAAAATGTAGGAAAAATGAGTTACGGGGCCTCAAAGGGGTCAAAAAATGACCAGAACCGGTCAAAATGGGTCAAAATTGAAAGTTGTCCAATTGGGTCGATATGGGTATCATTCGAAAGCTCTCGTTGCGTAGATAAAAAGTTGTAATAGGGCCAAAGCTTAAAAATGTCGGAAAAATGAGTTACAGAGCCATAAATGGGCCAAAAATGGCCAAAATCGGTCAAAATGGGTCAAAATAGAAAATTGTCGGATCCGGTTGATACCGGTGTCATTCGAAAGGTCTCGCTGATAAAAAGTTGTTATAGACGCAAAAGGCTCAATCGCAATACTTTTCCTATAAATGAAACCATTTTGTATATAAACGGAAAAATGACGGGCGGGAACCACTTGATGCCTTTTGACTTATTCTTATTCTTATTATTGTTCACATTTTCGTGTACCCCCCCTCTATCTCGAGATTGGAAAGGGATGGAGAGGTGGCTGATACCTCATTTTGAAGGTCTTGACTTGAACTACTCCCGGAAGCGCGGGGAGCCCCGGGGGTGCAGAGGTGCTCCCGGAGCACCCCCGTGAGTAAAAATGAGTAAAATAAAAAAGTTGTCCAAATGAGCTAATTTTGGTATCATTCGAAAGCTCTCGTCGAGCCATGAAAAAGTTGTAATTGGGTCAAGGCCTGAAAATGTACCCATTTTTAGTTATAAGGCGAAAAAGGGTCAAAAATGGCCAAAAACGGCCAAAACGGCCGTTTGAAGGGGTTTTCCGCTTTTATCTCGAGCTAGAGTCACCTAGTTGGCCTGAAATTTGGCATGTAGGGTGGCACCCGATGCGGGAAGACCCTCCGGGCACCTGGGTACCATAGTGTCACACAATTCGCAAGTACTCGACACGGTGATGCTGCAAATGGTCAAAATTGAAAGTGACGAAAACCCCCCAATATGGGTATCATTCGAAAGCTCTCGTTGCGTAGGTAAAAAGTTGTAATAGGGATAAACGTCAAAATGTAGGAAAATTGAGTTACGGGGCTCCAAAGGGGTCAAAAATGGCCAGAAACGGTCAAAATGGGCCAAAATTGAAAGTGCCGGAAACCCCCCCCCAATATGGGTATCATTCGAAAGCTCTCGTTGCGTAGGTAAAAAGTTGTAATAGGGATAAAGCGTCAAAATGTAGGAAAAATGAGTTACGGGGCTCCAAAGGGATCAAAAATAGCCAGAAACGGTCAAAATGGGCCAAAATTGAAAATTGTCAGATACGGCTGATACCGGTGTCATTCGAAAGCTCTCGTTGCGTGGATAAAAAGTTGTAATAGGGCCAACGCACCAAAATGTAGGGCAAATGAGTTACGAGGCCTCAAAGGGGTCAAAAATGGCCAAAAACTGTCAGAATCGGTCAAAATAAAAAGTTGTCGGTTAATGTTGATCTCTGGTATCAATCGAAAGCTCTCGTTGCGCAGATAAAAAGTTGTAATAGTGGCAAAGCCTGAAAACAAGTCTAATCACAGAAAAGCCCAAGTGCTCGGGGAAAATGTCGGGCGGGAACCACTTGATGCCTTTTGACTTATTATTATTATTATTATTATCCGTCTGTCCCCCCCCTAGATCTCGAGATTGGGAAGGGGTACAGGGGTGGTTGATACCTCATTTTGAAGCCCTTGACTGGGACATCTCCGGGAAGCAAGATGGCTCCGATACCTTCCGGATTCCGGGAATGACGGATCCCGGAATTTTTCGGTTGGTAAGGGGGGACCAAGGCGAAATTTCAAAATCCAAAATTTGGTCAAAAATTTTTGTCTCCGATTTCGCTCAAAAGTTGGTCATAGGGTAACTCGACCACGCTGATTTCGAAACTGAAATCGAAATTTCCGGAAAATTTCCGGATTTCGACATATTCGACCCGGAAAATTCCGGATTTTGAAAAAATTCTCAAAAAGTGGTCGATATGGTACTCAAATGAAAGAGCTCGTCGAGCTGAACAACTTTCCTTCTTGCGACATTTTCCGAAAATGCGTCTAGCGAAAGTTATGTCCGAAAAACTGAAAATCCGGGAATTCACGAAAATCCGGATTTTGGACCAAAAAATTTTTTGCCTCCGATTTCCCTCAAACGTTGGTCATTAGGTAATTCGACCACGCTGATTTCGAAGCTGAAATCGAAATTTCCGGGAAATTTACGGATTTGGAGATATTCGCTCTGGAAAATTCCGGATTTTGAAAAATTTCTGCAAACGTGGTCGATATGGTACTCAAACGAAAGAGCTCGTCGAGCTGAGCAACTTTCCTTCTTGCAACATTTTCTGAAACTGCGTCTAGCGAAAGTTACGGCAGAAAAATAAACAGAAAAACGTTGTAGTGGGCAACACATTCTTGCAGTAGCGCTAGTTATTATTATTGTGTTGCCCACTTTTCCTAAAGGAATGGGCAACACTTTGTTATTGGTCTGTGCTTATTGGGTTGCCGCTTTTTACACAAAAAAGGCAACCCTTTCATCTGGGTATGTCCGTTTATTATTATTTATTATTCATCTCGTGACCACCCCTGTCCCCCCCCTCTAACTTTTGATTGGGTGGACCGATTGGGCTGAAATTTTCAGTGGAGGTTTGGGGTGGGGTGAAGTGTTGACTGAAGCGCGGACAGTCCGGTATTTCCCGGATTCCGGGAATGGCGGCTTCCGGAATTTTTTAAAATGGTAAGGGGGGACCAAGGGAAACGTAAAAATTTTTTGTCCCCGATTTCGCTTAAAAGTTGGGCATAGGGTAATTCGATAGCGCTGATTTCGAAACTGAAATCGAAATTTCCGGAAAATTTACGGATTTCGAGAAATTGGACCCGGAAAATTCCGGATTTTGAAAAATTTTTCCGAAAGTGGTCGATATGGTACTTAAATGAAAGAGCTCGTCGAGCTGAGCAACTTTCCTTCTTGCGACATTTTCCGGAAATGCGTCTAGCGAAAGTTATGGCCGAAAAACTGAAAATCCGGGAATTCACGGAAACCCGGATTTTGGACCAAAAAATTTTTTGTCTCCGATTTCGCTCAAAAGTTGGTCATAGGGTAACTCGACCGCGCTGATTTCGAAACTGAAATCGAAATTTCCGGAAAATTTCCGGATTTCGAGATATTCGATCCGGAAAATTCCGGATTTTGAAAAATTTTTCCGAAAGTGGTCGATATGGTACTCAAATGAAAGCGCTCGTCGTGCTGAGTAATTTTCATCATTACCGTATTTTCCGGAAATGCTTCTGGTGAAAGTTATGGCAGAAAAATAAACAGAAAAACCATTTGTGGGCAACACATTCTTGCAGTAGCGCTAGTTATTGGGTTGCCGCTTTTTACACAAAAAAGGCAACCCTTTCATCTGGGTATGTCCGTTTATTATTATTATTATTTATTCTCGTTACCACCCCCTGTCCCCCCCCTCTAACTTTTGCTAGGGTGGCCCGATTGGGCTGAAATTTTCAGTGGAGGTTTGGGGTGGGGTGAAGTGTTGACTGAAGCGCGGACAGTCCGGTATTTCCCGGATTCCGGGAATGGCGGCTCCCGGAATTTTTTATAATGGTAAGGGGGGACCAAGGGAAACGTAAAAATTTTTTGTCCCCGATTTCGCTTAAAAGTTGGGCATAGGGTAATTCGATAGCGCTGATTTCGAAACTGAAATCGAAATTTCCGGAAAATTTACGGATTTCGAGATATTGGACCCGGAAAATTCCGGATTTTGAAAAATTTTTCCGAAAGTGGTCGATATGGTACTTAAATGAAAGAGCTCGTCGAGCTGAGCAACTTTCCTTCTTGCAACATTTTCCGGAAATGCGCCTACCGAAAGTTACAGCCGAAAAACTGAAAATCCGGGAATTCACGAAAACCCGGATTTTAAAAAAGTTCTTCAAAAGTGGTCAATATGGTACTCAAATGAAAGAGCTCGTCGAGCTGAACAACTTTTCTGCTTGCGGCATTTTCCGGAAATGCGTCTAGCGAAAGTTACAGCCGAAAAACTGAAAATCCGGGAATTCACGAAAACCCGGATTTTAAAAAATTTCTTCAAATGTGGTCAATATGGTACTCAAATGAAAGAGCTCGTCGAGCTGAACAACGTTTCTGCTTGCGGCATTTTTGGGAAATGCGTGTAGCGAAAATTACGACCAAAATACTGTTGCATTCTTCTGAAAATCCATCCCCCCAAAGGGAAAATGCCGCGGCAACCCATTCTCGCAACTTCGCTAGTTATTCTTATTATTAGCAGGTGGGTGTCCCCCCCCTAGATCTCGAGATTGGGAAGGGGTACAGGGTTGGTTAATACCTCATTTTGAAGAGCGTGAAAAGAAGGTGTGCATCCGTGAATTTCATCACTCTATCTCCACCCAGTCGACCAGGGCAGGGAATTTAAAATTTAAATTTTTAAAAATCGAAGGTGGTGGTTCTGGTTCTCTGGAAACGCCTATTATCAGTTGTTTTTCGCCCCTAGATCTCGAGATTGGGAAGGGGTACAGGGTTGGTTCATACCTCATTTTGAAGAGCGTGAAAAGAAGGTGTGCATCCGTCAATTTCATCGCTCTATCTCCACCCAGTCGACCAGGGCAGGGAATTTAATTTTTTAAAAAATTGATGTTGGAGACCGCAAAAGTGAGCAGACTGTCGCCACAGTGCCAGACGGTCTAAACTTTTTGTCTCTGATTTGGTTGAAAAGGCGGTTATAAGGTAATTCGGGGACGCAGATTCCAAATCTGCAATCGAAATTTTTCTACCTTTTGAGAATCTCGAGATATGGCCAAAAGTTACACTGTTGGAGACCGCAAAATTGAGCAAACTGCCCAGAAACACCTAATATCCGTGTTTTTTGAACTAGTTAGTCATGATGAGCCGGTGTATTTGCTAGGCCACGCTTAGAATGGTATATCAAGTAACTTTTAGCGATATGTAGTTGAGAATTGCTTATCCCAACTGCCCTTTTATGGGCGACCATGTTCAGGCAAAGGTGTCAAAAATGGTCAAAAACTTTTTGTCTCCGATTTGGTTGAAAAGTCGGTTATAAGGTAATTCGGGGACGCAGATGCCAAATCTGCAATCGAAATTATTCTACCTTTTGAGAATCTCGAGATATGGCCAAAAGTTACACTGTTGGAGACCGCAAAAGTGAGCAAACTGCGCAGATACACCTAATATCTGTGCTTTTTTGAACTAGTTAATCAAGATGAGCCGGTGTATTTGCTAGGACACGCTTAGAATGGTATATCAAGTAACTTTTAGCGATATGTAGTTGAAAATTGCTTATCCCAACTGCCCTTTTATGGGCAACCATGTTCAGGTAAAGGTGTCAAAAATGGTCAAAAACTTTTTGTCTCCAATTTGGTTGAAAAGTCGGTTATAAGGTAATTCGTAATTATTCCAACTGCCTTTTTAAGGGCAACCATTTGTATGAAGTAGTGTTAACAAAGTGTAATATAAAAATCACTTATCCCAACTGCCCTTTTAAGGGCAACCATTTTAGGATGAAGGTGTCGTCATTATTGTATTCGAATAAAACCAAGCATATTGCAGAAGCACGCATTTCTTGAACGAGAGGCTATCAAAGTCTTAGGAAATAAAGCTCTGACCTAAATGGAATGTGCAGGTGGGCAACACACTCTCGCAGTCGCTAGTTATTATTATTATTATTAGCAGGTGGGTGTCCCCCCCCTAGAACTCGAGATTGGGAAGGGGTACAGGGTTGGTTAATACCTCATTTTGAAGAGCTTGAAAAGAAGGTGTGCATCTGTGAATTTCATCACTCTATCTCCACCCAGTCGACCAGGGCAGGGAATTTAAAATTAAAATTTTTAAAAATCGAAGGTGGTGGTTCTGGTTCTCTGTCAAGGCGATTCTCAAAAGCAGGTGGGTGTCCGCCCCCTAGATCTCGAGATTGGGAAGGGGTACAGGGTTGGTTAATACCTCATTTTGAAGAGCGTGAAAAGAAGGTGTGCATCCGTGAATTTCATCACTCTATCTCCGCCCAGTCGACCAGGGCAGGGAATTTAAAATTTAAATTTTTAAAAATCGAAGGTGGTGGTTCTGGTTCTCTGTCAAGGCGATTCTCAAAAGCTCTTGTTCAGACGAAGGTGTCAAAAGTGGTCAAAAAATCAAAAATCAGTGCCTGATCAAATGAATTTATGTTCTCTGGGAAGGCGATTCTCAAAAATGGTCAAAAAACTGCTTCGAATTTTGTTGAAATGACGGTGATAGGGTAATTCGGGGACGCAGATTCCAAATCTGCAATCGAGATTTTTCTACCTTTTGAGAACCCCCACCCAGTCGACCAGGGCAGGGAATTTAAAATTTAAATTTTTAAAAATCGTAACGGGGGTTCTGGTTCTCTGAGAAGGCGATTCTCAAAAATGGTCAAAAAACTTTTGCTTCCAATTTTGTTGAAATGACGGTCATAGGGTAATTCGGGGACGCAGATTCCAAATCTGCAATCGAAATTTTTCTACCTTTTGAGAATCTCTAGATATGGCCAATAGTTACACTGTTGGAGACGACAAAAGTGAGCAAACTGGCCAGAAACACCTAATATCCGTGTTTTTTGAACTCGTTAGTCAAGATGAGCCGGTATATTTGTTAGGACACCCTTTAGTAAGCCGTGACAATTATTTTTCAACGATATTTAGTCGAAAACTGCTTATCCCAACTGCCCTTTTATGGGCAACCATTTTCAGGCGAAGGTGTCAAAAATGATCAAAAACTTTTTGTCTCCGATTTGGTTGAAAAGTTGTTTCTAGGATAACCCGAGAACGCAGAAAATATCACTTATCCCATCTGGCTTTTTAAGGGCAACCATTTGTATGAAGTAGTGTTAACAAAGTGTAATGGGAAAGTCACTTATCCCAACTGCCTGTAACGTGGCTAAGTGGCGTCTGAGGTAGCGTGGAGTTAGACAGAGTTTATTAATACGGCAAGGTACCTCACTTAAGAGGGAGAAATGCACAGGAGTATAAGCAGTTATAACTATATAATAGTAACCTCACTTAAGAGGAGTAATGCAAATCGGTACAGGCATCCTCACTTAAGAGGGAGGGACAGAAGAGATGATTGTAGCATAGTTAAGTTGCTAGAAGAGCAATGTGTATATATTGAGATTAGACGTAAGTTCAGTGATTGCAAGAACAAAAAGAAGCCCCGATGAAAGAAATTTAGGGTTTTTATAGGACAAATTTTGGGGTGAAAAGTAGGTTGCGAAAAGACAAAACGGATGTTAATGTGAACTGGGGCATAACAAAAGTATAAGAAATGTAGGGTGTGGGGTGAAATTAAAAGAATAGTTTATGAAACTAAAGTTGACAGTTTAGATGGAAAATAACTATTTGAAATTACACTTTAAAAGGATGTTTAAACTACAGTGAAACAAGTTTAAAATTTTGTTTAGAAGTTACTTTTGGAATGCTACATTCGCCTCGGCGGACAAAAAGCGGTCCCCGCGTAAAATACCATAAAAAAACTGGAAATTGGAATTACTGTTAATGTTGTCACGTGTCAGCAGTACAGACGATATATATACAAAACAAATGGCTGGAAGAAAACCAGTCAGACTGGTCCAGTCTAGTGAGTCTTAGGCTAGGTAGGCCGGCGGGCATGGACCACCGCCACATGTCCATTAGTGTCTACCATGTAGTAGACGTAATAATTGTCAGCTGGGGACGCCCGACCAACCAGTCGAAAGGTCCGGGTCCGGAGGAGATTGACCATGCCCCTGCGAAGGACGCGCTTCACGGCATCCTCCACCCGGCTGTAGCAATTGTCCACCAATAGGCCGTGAACCAGATCAAACACAGCCCGGATGTTGAACTGGTTCATGTTGCAGATAGTCATAGCTCTCTGGGCCGCCGCGGAAAGTTGTCGACGACTTGGTCCCGCGCCGTCAGAGCCGTAGGACTGACCCACCAGGAGGAAGGCGACCTCGGACAAGGTCTGCAACCGTCCAGTAGTGTCGGCATCCACCTGATACGCCAACCAAGCCCCCAATACTTCCACCAGAAAGGCACCCTGATCCCCAGAGGTCACGGCCGAATGGAAAATCTGGACCGCATTGGAGAAGCGGGCCCGGTTAGGCCATTTGGAGATGGGGATGTGGTCAGAGGTCACCGGGGAGGCATACCCGAGAGATTTGAGTCGGGCATCCAACTCCACGGTGCGGATGTAAAGGTACTCCTGAAGGTCCTCGGAGTCCATAGGGCACCGGATACGAAGGTTGTTGGGAACGGGCGTTGAGGTGGTGAAGTAGAACTGGATCGTTCTACGGTCAGAGTGGCCCAATTCTTGCTGCCAGTCTACGGTAGTCATTTCCCGGCGGGGAGAATTGCAGGTGCAATTGCCGCGGAAGCACGCCAGGCATACTGTGATGCACAGGCAGAGTGTGGCCGACGACCGATCCTCGTAACAGTCGTCGCAATCGGCCTTAGGACCCCGTCTCACGAAGGAACCGCAGAAAGGAGCGGGGCAAAGTTCATGGTCCAAAAGGCTCTTTCCGCAGCGGTTACACCTGAGACAGAGACAGGTGTCCGAACGAACTCCACAGTCAGGGCAGGGGCCACGGCGAGGTTGTTTGGACGGAGGGGGAGAAGGATTGGCGGATTCCCCCATCTGGAGATCGCGACTCTCCAGAGCAGCCGCCCATAAATCAGGCCCTGTCTCAAATTCCAATTCCGCGTCCTCCCCACTTAACCCGGAGGGAGTAGGAGGGTTGGAGTCCGGTAGGCCCATGTAGATGCAAACCTGAGACGGTTCAGGAGCCACACGGGACCCACTGTTCGCACCCGCTTTAACCGGTTGAGGAACCGCGGTATTACCACCTCCCACGTCCGGGGCACCTTGGTCAGGAACCTTAGGTTGCGGGGGCGGTCCACTAGGAGGAGCCACGGGGAATGCCTTTTTGATGGAAACCCGGGCCGGCTCAGGGGTGTCTTGGAGGGTTATGGAAACCTGAGAAAAACCCTCGTCCTGGACAGGGGTGGCAGTGACAGACCTGGCCGGGTTCTGGCTGGGAGTGGAACTGACGGAAGGAGGCTGGGACGGCCTCCCCACCGTTAGGCGCACCGGGGGCACCGAGGGTGCCCGGGGAGTAGGGCGAAAGTCCCCCTGCAGACTGGGCCCCACTTCAGAGATTTGTAGGGGCGACCTCGGGACCGGAGGCCGATAACCCACCAATGACCCCGCCTGGTAGGCAGCGGGGTGTACCAACCCCGGAGGATGGCTTAGGTAAGGCCCCGGATAACCAGGAATGACCTGCACTGGTGTAGACGCGGGATGACCGTATGAAAACGGAAATGAGTCTCCCTGAACGGAGGGTAGGGCACCTGGCGCATAGCCCATGGAGGGTTGAAACGGCTGAATAGCTCGCCCATAAGCAAATTCCAGCCGGTAGCCGCAATAGTCACAAATGTCAGAAGCGTCACCGGAAAGACCGGATATGCCGGAAATTGCCATATCATATCTAGCCCGGCAAGCAGGATTGTTACATTGTACTGTCAGGCGCATAATATTAAGAGAATTCAGAAAACTTGGGGTAGTGAATTAGGGATAAACTGGACCAGAAAACAACACTGCTGAGTTGGATGGTTGAACTTTCTAAGAAAAACTTCGTAATAAGAAACTATGTGGAATTTTCCAATGTCTGTAAGTATATAGTGTCCAGTAAGTAGTCAACGTAATTTAATGCGGCAGATCAAAGAGACTGTTTGATTGATGTTGCAGTGGAAAAGGAATATACGTTTGTGATTTGTAATGGAGACTTTCGGTTCATAATTCTACCGATTAAAATCGCTCATTCTTGATGTTGCAGGATTGGAATTGAAAACAAAACAGTGCCAGCGGCGAAATTTGTTAGAAATACTGTTACAGAGAGAAGAAGAATGCAAGTAGAAATAGATATGGGCCTATATATATATCTATATGGAGAATGTACAAATTTCCAAATAGTAGCTATATATATAATGTTAGTGAATTTGGATAAGTTATGAGTTTAGGGATAAAGCAGGCTAATGAGGAGAATATCGGTTAGGTGCACGGCGGTCTCGGGCAGGATACCGTCGTTCGTAGGGCTGATTCAATTTGGGCTGAGTTTTCGAAATTGCATAGTTCGAAAAGTTTTCGTTTTCCGGTGTCTGTGAAATATCTAGCTGGCGCGGTTCCAATGAAAAATCTGGGACATCTTGCTCTTCCGCAATAGGCGGCACAAAAGTAGATTTGTAAGGTTTTATCCGGTTAGTATGCACAATTTGAGACTGATTCCGTCGGCCATGGCAGGGTATAACAGAAACATCAGGAAACCGTATATCAATAATTTCAAAAGGACCTTGCCATTTGAGGGCTAACTTCTTCCTTTTTGGGTAATGTATCAGAACCTTGTCGCCAATTTTATAGTCCAAGGTCCGCACTGAGCGGTCATAATAATGGCGCTGGCGATCTTGTGCCAACAAGATTTGATCAGAGGCAATACTCCAAACTGCTTGCAACTGGGATGCCAACTGCCGAGCGTAGGAGGGTTCGTCAGAGTACGAGATGTCTGGCAATACCAAGCTGACATCAACAGGATAGAGTGGTGTACGACCATACACCATTTGAAATGGCGATACGCCAGTACTGTCGTGTTTCGCGCTACGATAGGCAAACAACACAAGCGGTAGATACACATCCCAGTCTGTGTTGCTGGTGTTGACATAGGTAGTCAACATGCTCAGTAGAGTGCGGTTGAATCGTTCAACCATGCCATCGGTTTGTGGATGGTATGGTGTAGTGGAAACTTTCTTGGTACCGGATAAAACCAGAACATCGTTCAGCAAATCCGACATGAAATTGGTTCCTCTGTCTGACAGCAGACGCCGGGGAGCACCATGGCGGCAAAGGATATCCGCCACAAATATTTTAGCCACTGTTTCTGCTGTCTGGTCCGGGATAGCGGCACATTCTGGATATTTGGTGAAGTAATCCATGAAGACAATGATATATTTCATTCCAGATTGTGACATAGGAAAAGGTCCAAGGATGTCCACTCCGACACAGTCAAAGGGACCTCCAACTGGAATAGACACAAGAGGCGCCCTTGACGGTCGGGCTGGATCTTTTCTGGCTTGACAACCATGACAAGACTCGCAGTACTTCTTGATGTCAGCATACATGGAAGGCCAGAAATATTTTTCCAGGACTCGCGAATAGGTTTTATTGAATCCTTGATGAGCGCCCATAGGCTCATCATGGTAACTTTCCATCAGCCGCAATCGGTGATTACGGGGGACGGCAATTTGTTCACAGATGACTCCTCTTGGATGAAATTTTGGATAGATATGGACCAGCACATCAGATTTGAGGGTATACCGAGGAGATGCAAGGATAACATTGGCTGCCTTCTTAGCATCCTCTGGAATTGTGCCTGCCGTCGCGGAGATACTGAATCATGTCCGAAAAATCAGGATCATTCTGTTGGTCTTTCTTTATCTGCTGCAGTTCGGCGTCTGATTCTTCACAGATAATGGTAGAGATGCCGCAAGAGCGGTTCAGTTGGCAAGCTGCCACACTAGCATTCACCATCATTTCATTTTCTCTCATTCCTTGTTTGTCTGGCCTACAGGTGTTGGCAGGCATACGAGATAAGGCATCAGCTACCTTGTTGCTACGTCCAGGTTTATGTTTCACATCAAAATCGTATTCCTGCAGAGCGAGTGCCCAGCGAGCAATTCGTCCTGAAGAAGTTTTGGTGGTCAGCAGCCATCTCAAGGCCTGATGATCGGTCACCAGCGTGAACTTATGGCCATACAAGTAGTGGCGAAATGCTTTGACAGCAAAGACTACGGCCAGACATTCTTGTTCAGTGATGGTGTAGTTATGTTCAGCTTCATTCAACGTTCGTGAAGCATAAGCCACAGGGTGTTCCAAGCCTTCTTTCTCTTGCGCCAGCACGGCACCAAGACCTACGCCGCTGGCATCCACTGTGACTATGAATGGTTTAGTGAAGTCAGGAAAAATCAAAACTGGATTCGATATTAGTTTTTCCCTCAGGGTGGTGAAGGCAATTTCACATTCATCTGACCATTGGAAAGGGGTATTCTTTTTCAGAAGCTGGTTCAAAGGATGTGATATCGAGGCAAAACCCGCAATGAAGCGGCGGTAGTAAGAACTAAGCCCAATAAAAGATCGTACTTCAGCTACTGATGTAGGACGGGGAAAGTTCTTCACCTTTTCTACTGTTTCCGGATTAGGTTCAAGACCTTGGTTTGACACTTGATGGCCAAGGTATACCACTTTTTTTGACAAAATGTACACTTGCTTAACTTTAGAACCAAGTTTGCTTCTTGCAGTCTAGTGAATACTGATTCCAGATCTTCCAGGTGTTTGTCAAAGTCAGAAGAGAACACGACGATGTCGTCGATATATGCAAGGCAGATTTGCCACTGTAGTCCTGAAAGAACCACATCAACCAAACGCTGGAAAGTAGCCGGAGCATTGCACAGACCAAAGGGCATCACGGTGAACTCGTAGAGCCCATAGAGAGTAGAAAAAGCTGTTTTGTCAGCATCCTGGTCTGCCATCTGTATCTGCCAGTAGCCACTAGCCATGTCTAGTGTGGTGAAGTACCGCGCTCCGCCAAGAGCATCCAGAATTTCATCGATTCTCTTAAGAGGAAAGACATCTTTTCTAGTGAGAGCATTCAATTTGCGGTAGTCGACGCAAAATCGTAGAGTGCCATCCTTTTTGGTCACCAATACCACAGGAGAAGCCCAAGGGCTACGGCTAGGTCTGATGATTCCTTTATCCAGCATCTTATCGATTTCTGTCTTCACTACTTGCCTTTGA